>JAEUBB010000050.1:0-34382 GCA_018257885.1 Parmelia sp. 050094
CCTTCCCCCTTCCCCCTCCCCTCACCCCCATCGCCAAACGAGTCCCGCAGCCATCGCCACATCCACTCCATCCCCTCTCTCCCCTGATCCTCGCTAGAAGATCCAACCGACTGTCGACGCACGTCGGTCCGGAAGGAACCGCAGAGTCGGACTTTTGCCGACTGACTGTGTAGTGCAGACTTGGAAGCGGCTTTGCTCTCCACCACGACGGATATCCACACGCATGCGGACGACGATTCTTTTCTTCCACGCGGGGAAAATCGGACAGTCGGATTGGGGGATCGTGGGGAATGCAGGCGTGTCGCCGGGCAAGGCGGTGTTGTTCGACGGGGAAGTATAAGAAGAGTCGCACCGTACTTACAGGTCGGACCTCGGACCATGAGACTCGTTTCGCCCTCGCGCCGCCGTCGGGACGGCTCGGCTCAGCTCAGCTCAGCTCGTGCGATGCACCTGTCCACGGTATGGTATGGTATAAGCACACTCGATATCCTGGTTTCAGACTTCTAGTCTCCAAGACGCAAGAGCCTGTCCTGCTCGTGTACATTGACTACGGTCCGCGCCGTGGGGTAAGGATGTCGCTGGAAGCGGCCGGGATGATGGCGAGCTCATGCGAGGATGTGTACGGGCTGGGGAGGAGGGGAAGGGGAGGGAAGGGGGATAGAGCGATGGTGGTGTGGTGGAGTGGGGGTGGGTTTTTGGGAGGAGAGGAGGGGAAGGAGGGTGAGTGGTGATGGCTGGAAGACGGGGCCGGGGGCCGGATTGATGGGGGTTTGGTCCGTACCTGGTCACGCTGGCGCTTGGTCTTGAGAGTGCCAGGATTCCGCTCCGGAGAGCGGCGGAAGAGGAATAACTCGAGAGGAACGACATCGGCAGCTCACGACATGAACGGATCAACCTACCTTGGCGAGGAAGAGACGAGAACTCGGTTTTCGATTGGAGTCAATGGTTCGAGGGCGATGTTGTGCTTTGTAAGATGTATATGATTCGTCATGGCCTATGGGTCTATGAGTTGTGTAAAGGAGCCAATTGAGGCAGGATCAAATTCGCAGCGATACTTCGAATTAGTGGTTGTCGCTGACATGGAATAATGAGAATGGTGATGGACTTTTTCCCGCCGCTTGAAATCATCTAGTGCGCCTCTCCCACTTCACTCGCGCCGGTTCCATTGGCCGGGAGAACAATGACTGTTCAGATGTTAGCCAAACCTCGCAACAGGCAATAGACAGTCACTCACTGAGTAATCTGTAGCAACGACGCCTTTTTTACCATCCACATTCTTCAGCTTGAACTCCCGCACCATAACCAGTAGAACAATGGTCAACTGCAAATACGCAAACTGCTCGCCAATACACCTATGCCTGCCCGCGCCAAAGGGCAGATACGTGCTATCGGCTCCCGTGGATACGAGACCGTAGCCATAATCCATCTTCTCCTTCTCCTCGTCCTTAGGATCCGCCATGCTTTCCCATCGGTGCGGATCCCACTTTTCTGCGTTGGGGAAGTAGTCGTCGCTCATCCCCATAGTTGCAGGCGCAGCAAGGAGGACGTGCGAGGGTGGGACCACCCAGTCGGTGCCTGCGATCGGAAGCGGGTTCTTGACCTTTCGCATTATGGAATGGATCGGAGGATGGAGGCGGAGGGTTTCGCGAATGACGTTCATTGCAAAAGGGAGTTTTTGGATATTTTCGTAGGTCGGTGGATTGTCACCTAGGATGTCCAGCTGCTCTTGGTAAAGCTCCTCCATGACCTCTGGCTGCGCTGCAAGATGGAGCATTATCCAGGCACTGGTGACAGAGGATGAGTGCTGGCCCGCCATCAATAGGCCGATCATCATGTGTGCGGTCTCGGTGTCTGGCACTGGTGTCCCGTCTTTGTAGACACTGGTCATCAGATTCCATATCATGTCTTCGCTGTCCTTTTCTTTCTGCTTCGAGCGTCTGGCTTTGATAATGTCAGTGTAGATTTGGGTCATCTTCCTCTGAGCTATGTCTCGCCTCCGATTCTGGGGCAACGGGAACCAAGGGAGCATGAAATTGATGGGTTGGAAGCCATCATCTAAATCATGGTACAGTTTTGCAAAAGTAGTGTCAAGTTTTTCACGGACTTCTTTCCCTTGCAAAGATCTAGAGGCAGTAAAGAGCGTGATCTGGGCCATTATTGGGGGTAGTTGGGCGATGCCGCTCGCACCCTTGAAGTGGGGCGTCCGGCTGATGAAGGAGCGGATCTCATCCTCCATCAGAGGGACGTAGGATCGGAGAGAGTCAGAAGTCAGGCCGAACTTGATGAACTAGCGAGGTGCATTAGAGGAGCTTCCGGGGGGTCACCGCACCGCATACCTTTTTCTGCTCCATGAACTTCGCATTTGGCACATCGTAGATGACACCTTCACCGAAAACAGGGGTCGTCAAGACGGAGTATATCTCCTCGGCATTCACGTCTTTGAGCTTCCCATTCAAGATAAATTGGTTGCCTTTAGACCCAAGGTAGACAGTGACTTTCCTACCAAGAAGGATGAAGGTGAAGATATCGCCATACTTGGCAATCAGCGTTAGCAATTGCACGTTGAACTTTCTGACCCCGTTTTTAGGATCGCAACTACGCACCTTAGCCTGGCATTGGAAGATGAATTTGAAGGGATCAATGCCGTAAGTTACGGTGCTGCCAATAAGTGGTAGCCAGTGGAAGACTACGGGCGGCTCATTCGATTTTCTGGACAGAATCTGCTGGAGAACATTTGCCAGAACTGTCAGGACCAAGATGCAAGTGAGTGCAGTAATGATACTCCAAGTATTTAGCGAGACGATGCTTCCAAAGGTCGTGAGTGGTGCCATCTGTATGACTCTAGTGATGCTGTACAATTCATGGCATCAGGGCCGCAGACTCCGCTGGAATTTCGGCCCCCAATCATTTTTGCCCCTCCTAATTTCTTAGCCACCTGGGATTCCTAGGATTAGGGCATCCTAGGATTAATAAATCCTTTAATCTGGGAATACTATAGGGTGAGATGGAAGCCAACAAGAAGATATGAATTGAAGTATCCGCATCTCTGTTACTACTGTAGACATAAAGCAACAGGAGAGATTTTGCGTTGCCGAGGCCTCATCAATGGAACGAAGATGACATACTGATTGGACTAAGTCACTTTGTAGGAGAACTTTCTCCAGATCTGCCATGGCGCATCCCAAGATGATACCTCTCCATTTTCATTTGGACGGCTACAGACGCCTATATGGCAGTGTGTGGCAGCGTGTAGCAATGCTAACAGAGAGAGATCCATCCATCACTTGCGACCCATGAGACTGCTGCATTACAACCCTGACATACCTATCACCCAAGAGACAAAAGACTTTGCTCCTCTCGGAGTTTACACTACTGGAGGAACACAATATAAGACGCTAGGACGAAGAGCCTCTGCACTCTCACTGTTCTCCCCTAGAGATAGCTCGCTCACAGCAACGTGGTCTGACAGAGTATATGCTCCCATAGCACCTTCCCGCACAAGGTCAAGAACATCTTTCTATATTTGATTTATTCCAGGGATTGCCACGCAATGTCGCCGGCGCACACCACACTTACAGCCCTTCACCGCTCCATAGTGCCGAGGATGTAAATAAAGTATTATCTTCATCCTGCATCAGAATATCGTCGATGTTCATTGGCGGCGAATAAATTCCCACGTCAGCAGCAGCAGCGGCGACGCTCTGGCCAATATCGCTGTCAGCAGGGAGGATGTTGATGTGAATCCCAAAAAACCGCATTGACGTCCCAGTCATGATGGAGATCAAAGTGCTCGCCTTGCTTCAGAATCTGGGGCCAGACGAGCTCTTCAGTCGACTCTGACCATAGTTGCAGGCGTTCCTGTACCTCACTGCCGAGAAAAGCCCGCAACGCTGACTGACTTTCGCTAGAGCCAAATTTTTCGATCAATCTCCCCAAACCATCGAGTCGAAGAATGTCCCATTGTCTGAGCTCCCTTGTAGATCCGATAGACCGGGATTTGACCATGAAATGTGCTTCAGTTGGTAGAGACCTTCGAAAACCTGTCTTTCAGGTTCCATGCAAGGCATAAGCGAATCATCCTCACTTGTGCGCTCGATCACTCTGCGCGTTCCTTCAAACAGGATCAGGTCAGATGTTCTCTTTTATGCAATGATCGGTATTCACATATCGACGCGCAGCTCTCCATGGGATGTACTTTGAGCAGTTTGGTTTTCAGAACAGGCATAATCAAATCGTTTGCAGCGATCGCATCTCCTGCCAGGCCAGATCCTATCAGTTGGACCGCACTAAGTAGCACCCCTAAAGTCAGCACTAAGGGAGTCTCGCTACCATAAGAAGCTCCATCGCTGACGAATGTATCTGACGTACCGCTCGGCGATCAGAGCGATAACGCTGGCATTTGAGGTAGTTCAATCTGCGAGGTCTTTGTGGCATCTTTGGGCAGATCGGTCAGTCCGACGAGCTTCACAGTATAGAAAGACGAAGACTGCGCTTTTCGAAGAAGGGAGACTGTTGAAGAATTCTTTGCAAAAGCTTTTCCCAGGAAGATCTTTGCCCTATATATATCTGATGCTACGCTATCCCCATATATAATACGCCTCGTCACCTCAGGGTATGTTCAAGGTCTTTCGGTGGAGAAAGATTCTTTCACGAGAGCCTCGAGGTTCGAGGTTTGTTAATCGCGCCACTCCGAATTGAACTTTGGGTCTTTGGTTCGAATCCCCGGATCCCACCAAAAGCCAAACTATCTAATCCTTGGCTTCTGCGTTCCTAGCCACGAATAATGCATTCTTCTCTCGTGTCGCAAGATCATCCTTAGGTTCCTCTTCTGGGACAGCTTTCGGCTTGACACTTTTCCATTCCATGAACATGGCAAAAGGGAGAGATACACATGCAGCGGCCACAGCTAGGTAAACAGTGGAGGCAACTGCTTTAGCGTATGCTGCCTGGATTGCGCGCAAAACGGCGGCGTCGTTGGTCAAAGTGCGGAGGTTCCATGGAAAGCTATTCCCACCCCACTGGAGAGCCAACAGAAGGCAGCACACTGCTCCCACCGAGAGAATCGCTCTAGCAACGTCCATATTCATCATCTTCGTCTTGAGAGGAAGAGACCTCGATTTGGCATCTGCACCCCTAATCTTGAGAGTCACAAGCAAAGTGAAGAAGACGACACCTCCAATTGGTAAATTACTGGATTGCGAGTTAGTGGGAGTAGCCAAATGCGAAGTAAATGAAATTGCATACATCCAAAAGCACCATCTCCAGGTCAAATTACTGGTAAAAGCTCCTCCAACAATCGGACCAAAGCAGGCAGCAATGCCAAAAGCGCTCACAACAATTCCCAGGTACAGGGGCCTCTTACTCAAGGGAGCAATGTATCCAATAATCACGAGAGCACCCTGAAAAATTCCCGCTGAGCCGACACCTGCAATGGCGCGGCCAAGGATAAATATTGGAGAACTCGGCGCTGCTGCACAAAGAGTCGATACAACTGCTTTGCCTTAACAGATTATTCCAATTTGAACGAGATTTCCCTCACTCTCGAAGACCACGACCGACACAACATAGGTGATCTTAATGTCAAAGTATTTGTACATGTTGCCAAATGTAGGCTGCAACGCAGTGACTGTGAGCAGATAGGCAGATCCATACCAGCCGACGTCATCCAGTGCATGAAAGACGGTGGAAATTTTGGGTATCGCAACTCCTATGATTGTATTGTCAATGGCAACGAGCAAAGTCCCTAAACAGAGTGATGCCAAGATAGCCGTCAGTCTCCAGCTGCCAGGATACTGCTCTAGGTGTCCACAATCTCTGTCATTGGGATCCATGATTTCTGGCCCGTTGCGCGCAGACGAAGGTTGGAGATAGGCTCCGTGGATCCAGCATGTCCTCCTTTTCCAGACCCGTTAGTTGGGGTATGAGAGACTCGGTCGACCACTACTTGTGTCTAGCTAATGTCATCTGTGGAGACCGTCTTTGCTTTGATTGAAGGAGGCATTGGGAAGCTTTCCATCAACTGACTAGGGTTTATGGAGGACATTGGGAGCGAGACGTCAAATCTTCGATCACGGCTGCGTACTCGAAGGCACAACACACATAGCTTTCGACCACTTACTAATAGTATGCCGCAACCCCAATCTGGGAAGCAGTCGTCCGAACGACAGCTGCAGACTTTCCTTGATGCGGTGATCTACCACAGCACCATAACCGGGCACACGGGTACCAACGAAAGCTGATCATCCGACTAGATGTGAAAGACGTGCAAGGAATGTGACGGTGGAATCCTTCAATTTTCCGGCTTTCTTGTTTGATGGGAGGGAATTAGATGCTTCGAGGATCCCCAAACAGCTCAAGGCAATTTAAAGCGATTCAAGGGTCTTTGCTATCGCACCAATGACTGTTTCACTCATGGTTTAAACGCCCTCCGTTTTCCGCGAGGTGCATGTATGGTGCATGGTGTATCACCGCGGCGAGTATTTAGTGGTTATTCTGCGCGGGATACAGTGGGGTGTAGTCCGCTGATCCTTGCGCGCGAGCTGTCTACTTTGATAATGTTGTAGGCTCGGCCCATCCTTTAAAGTAAGATCTTACTTTAGGGTAGGAACTCTCGAAACTCGGGGTTTACCCTCCTCTCCAAGTCTGGTCAGCAGTGCGAGCTTCAGCTTCAGCCTTATAATTCGACTGGCATCCTGGTCGGTGCATTCATCCCAAAATACTGCAAGCCAAGAAACACCCCTTGTTTCCGCGCAGGCAAACGCCATGTCATCGCTCCATAATCATACAAATTTCCATTGCGGCATAGAGATATTCTAACTGAAAGTTGCGCG
This sequence comes from Parmelia sp. 050094, assembly GCA_018257885.1. Classification (NCBI taxonomy): domain Eukaryota; kingdom Fungi; phylum Ascomycota; class Lecanoromycetes; order Lecanorales; family Parmeliaceae; genus Parmelia; species Parmelia sp. 050094. The sequence goes on from JAEUBB010000050.1 coordinate 6,831, forward strand.
CATTTCTTCTGCTCTTGCCTTTCCAAGCCATTTCCTCTCGAAGGGTTTCTTGAAAGCTTTGATGTGTCCTTGATCAAGCATGGACCTCTGCTTCACTCAGCTCGACGGAAAACTTCTCTGGTTTTTCCTGCTAATCATATTCTTACCAATTTTGTACCAAACATTCTCAATACTACGCACTTGCGCCCACGCCCTTGCCCCAGCTATCCAGATTTCACGGACCGATATACCAAGTAAGTAATGTACGGAGGGAAATTGTCATGCCCGCTTTCGAGAAGACTTAACAGAGATAGGCTAATGCCTGTTGATAGATAGCTTGTATCATTGAATAGAGGCTTAATAGCTCTATATAGAGCAGGAGTGGGAGAAGCAAGACTACTGAGGTTTTAGCGTTACACAATCCGGCCTGTATGGTGACAACAGTTCTTCCTCTGACCATGTCTGCAGAAGGACAAGCATGGAAGAAGATTTCGAATAGAGAATGATCTAGAACACCTGACGACCCTAGCATCATCATCGTTTAAGGTCCATACTCATCATCATCGTTCAAGGTTCATACTCGTCGGGAACGTTATTGACCTTGAACGGGGGAGCATCCCCATCCACGTCGACTATGCGCTCGAATCTCCTAAGCTCCTCCTTCTCCAGCATATTGCAATTGACACCCATCTCCGTGGCGTTCTCGTCTTTGGCGTCTGTCTCGTGGGTCATGCAACCACAGGTCGGGCAGCGATGAAAGTCGTTATTTTTCTCTCCAAATTGATAAGTATCTGTCTTTGGTCCTTCGATCTGAACGTCTTTAGTGTTATAGTAGGCCCACAGCGCTCCGTAGCGACGGCAGATGGTGCAATGACACTCGTTGAGCTTCTCAGTAGGCGTGGGGAATGTGAGCTTGATGGCTTTGCAGTGGCATGTTGCTGTACTCGAGGTTGCGCGCGTGGCAAGTCGATCCATGCATATCGAGCGACGTGGAGGAAAAGCCTTTTCAACTTCACCCAACGGCGTCATTGACTGTTGAGTATCCTAGTAGACGAGAAAGAAGTTGTTAGTCGTTCTGGAATTAAGTACCAAGAATATGACGCTACCGACCATGCTGCCGTTCAACGGAAAAATGGGAGAGCTTAATTAGGGATTTCTTTTTGGCTGACGCATGGAGTTGGCTGATGTTAGGGGAGCCGAAATTGGAGCGCGAGAGCTGTGACTCGCGGTGGAGCTGGTAATGCCGCAGCTCTAGTAGGATCTAAAGGCTTTGCTTGAGAATGAGAAAGGGGGCACTTGAAGTTGAGCAATTAGCACTGTTGGTATTGGGACTTCAAGGTGCAGATGGTTGAGTGATTGTAGCTTGAAAGCTCCCGTCTCAAGCAAATATCTACTCTAGTCCGAATGAAGTTAGGAATGCTTGGCTACGCCTAGTTTCCCTTGCATCCATGAAAGCGGATGCTATTTTTTGATAGCATCCCTATGGGGAGATGACCGCAACAATGGCTAATCACGGCTCCAATCAGGCGGAGCATTCGGAGATGCAGGCCCAGTGCCCCTCTTCTGCCTCCTGCTCTACAAAAAAAAGTCCCACCTTCACCCATCAACTATCTTGGCGACCTTATCCAATATGCCGCATCGAACATGCTCCTCCCCTCCATCTGAAGAACACAAACGATCCTTTGATCGCATCTCGACCCGATTGTCAGAAATTCGAGATTGCGGATATCCATACGGCAGTCAGGCGACTTATTCACCGGCTTCTGCATCCCATTCTTGTCATGCTCCATACCCAACAACATCAACGAGCTGACACGGCTGTATACATGGTTCTTTGCACCACTCCAGTTCATCGCTAGCCAATTGATAGGCCTTTCTGTGTAAGTACGACCCTCGGGAACATAGGTGGCTATTCTTACAGTTGCAATGGAGTAGGCGTGAAGCGTAAAACTTCGCCGGTGATTACAATATCCCGTGTATACTGCATGGCGGCCTTTAGGTACGCTGGATCATTCGCTTGATAGTAGCTGTCAGTGCTGAGCATTGGGGTTGGTCAATTCATCGTACTAGTCTCTTCGCCCACCAGTAATACACTATTCAGCCTCTCGACTATACGCTGGGAGACCTTATGTAGGAAAATTTTAATCCAATCTGCGAGCACGAATCAGCGAGGACAAAGCGTGGAATCCGTTTCCTAAGCGTATGAGACCTTTTCTGGCCTTATCTGCTGGTAATCCGCCCTGGAAAGCCTTTTTTGTGTTTTTTAGCAGAATAGGTATCAGTGCTGGTAGGTTGTCCCTCAAGCGGACTTTCATGGCATTCAGAGGTACGCTATAGCGAGGGTCTTTTGGGTCAAATTTGAATCCGTTAAAGATAAGGTGTGGTAGGAATTGCTACGATGAGTCACATTTTAGCATTGGGACGTCACCTCAGCGCGCTGCTGGACAAACCTCATCAATAGCAGCGTTGAAGGATAGCTGGTCGATTGGAGCTTTGGATACTCACTCAATCTGCTCCCGAGTCGAAAGGAACACGACATATTTGCCGACAGCAGGAACACAGAACAGTTTGCCACAAGCCTGGACGTTATTACTCGTCTCAACCAGCTATGATTGGCTCTTCATGACTTATATGTACCTGTAGGTATCCACTACGGACAATACCTATAGCCACCACATGATAACGAAGACTTGTCAGCCACTCCCCAAGCAAACTTGGATACGCCGCAATATGAATGCCTTTCTACATTAGATGTATCAGCAAGGTTCCCCCGCTAGCGAAGACGATTAAATGGCTCACAGGGCGAAGAAAGAAATAAGGCAAAAGCATTCGTTGAAACTGCCCGAGAAACAAAAGAAATATAATCCATAGAAAGATCTGTGGAGTAGAAGAAGCTGTTGCCCGGCTAAGCGACTCTTGGCAGAAGGCCACGGGGGAGTAAAAGATCGTAGATGTGAACATCGTCTCTGATCGCACGACATGAGAGCAGACCGAATCGAAAACAGATTAACTGCGACTCTATATAAACACTGGTAGGATTGCCTGGTGAGCTGGGATAAGGCTGCCGCACGGAAAAGAAAACGGCTCTGTCATGTGCCGTCAAAAATGACCGGAACACACCATATGCATGTAGTGAGCCTCGGTGCCCTGCGTGCTCAACCTCTACAAGTATTTATATTCTCGGATTTCTGGCCCAATACTTCACTACCGCACCACTCACCGCTTCGCTGTCGGCCGAAAACTTCGATTGCAAAAGGCATCTCGCATGTGACAATGAGGCATCGAACGCACTAGTGATTCACACCCGTCTGATTTTTGTTACTGCATAGCACATGCAGGACTACAACATGGACGGAGTCATCGGGTTACAGGTGCCAGTATAGATCGTCGATGTCGAGCGGAAACAGTGCCTTGAAACGTGTATGAGAAAGAGGCACGATGCGACTCTGGTGTCGATGCTGACCGGTGTAGCGTACGCAGACTCTCTGCAAGCCACATTCTTGTTATATCTGGAAGCACCCAGTAGCGTGTGTTCACCGTGAGTTACGTGTGTCCTGTGAGCCTGAGAGAGATCTTGAGATGGGAACACAGTGTGAAAGATATGAGGAAGAACCTGGGGCCGATTTGCTACGGTGAGATTGATTACTGCCTTACCTAGCATTCGCTTATCCAGTAAGGATTTACAGTGATTTGATCGGGAATCAACCCGGAACAGCGTCGGGCTGGTGCCTGCCTATCCTTTTCTAGCTCACAGATCATGCTGCACCTGGCTTCTGAACCCCTCATTGCTGCGTAGCTGTACTACGAGCAAAAAAGCGCCGTAGGATCCGTCGGCACGCCGCTCTGTTTGGACGATCTGCAGAGACTCCCCTTGCATCCCAAAGTCGTCCGCGAAACCCTCCGCCTGCACCCTCCCGTCAACGGCATCATGCGCAAGGTCAAGAAACGCATCCCAATTGGCGGCACTGATATGTACGTCTCCGAGTCCTGCTAGCTCCAATTGGCCATATCGGGCGCAGCGCCGAACACTTTGTTCATCCTGAGCGCTGGACGCTGCACCGGGATACGAGCTTGGATTTTAGAAATAAATAAGAGGAGGAGCAGAAGAGCGTGAAGGTGGATGATTCCTAGGATTAACGCATCCTCTAATCTGAGAATTATATAGAATGAGATGGAAGCTAACGAGAAAAGGATAGATTGAAGAGTCCGCATCTGGAAATAATACTAGACAATATCATTGAAAGAGGAAGGACCTTTGATAAAACGATAGTAATAACAATACGATAATATAGATGTCGATATTTATTTCGTTTGGAAACGAAACATGCTATACTCTGGTAGATAAATCACTTCAGGCTTCTTACATGTAGTATAACTCCAAGCCCCCCCCCAACCGTCCGAATTGTTGGTCTGGAGCCCTACCTAGTCCAATACAATCAATACCATACCGTACAAATCTCCATACCGACATCAAGATTCAAAAAAGGATATCTCCAGTCAGAATCCCTTTGAAGTTCGTCAATGCGCAAGCCCAGGTTTCCCCCCCAAAATCATCTACCTCCCGTCGCGGCCGGCATCCAAATCTCCCCTCCTCACAGACCCCTCGCCTGAAGCACCGACTTCAGCCTCTTTGCAAACCTCTGCACGTTCTCCGGGCTGATCATGGTCTAACGCGCCCCGTCCACCTCAAGGTACCTCGGCGCCTCCTTGACGAAGTCCCGCCATTTGCTCAGCGGTCCCTCGACCCATTCTTGCTTCGATTGCGCCACCGCCGCCAAAGGAATGGCGTAGAAGACGCCCATGGCCGCGACGCTTCCGGTGGGCTCATACTCCTTGGCTATGCCGTGTAGCGCGAAAGCGAGGTTTGCCCAGTTGTACAAAGCGTCCGGGGTGAGAGAGAGCTCGGTCATGCGGGTTGATTCCGCGATTTCGACGACGTTTGCCAATGCCTCTTGTTTGTTTAGGGAGCGCAGTGGAGCGGAGAGGTCGGAAGTCGTCGTCTCGGTGATGTTTTCTAGAAAGTTGGATAGATATAGAAGGCACTCGGACCAGATGAGGATGGTTCGGCGGTAACAGTAGCGGCAGGCACGTGGACTTGATCCATACCTAGGTACATGGCCTGTAAATGGATCTCTATTAATCCAGCGACATGGTCAAGTCCGACCCAATTGAGGAAAGCATTCCCTGCATCTAATTCGACCACGGACGCTTTCCCTTTGATAGCAGCGAAAACCTGTTCGTGGCTCAGACAAACAGCCTTTAAGTTTCCCGAACTGCCTAATGTGAGTATTAGTATTGCCTGGGTCAGTCATTGCGCTAGTCGAGCCATTGCAGTGAGATCTCTCGCTTGAGCTTTCCTGCATCAAGTCCTCGACAATGACCGGCCTGATAATGTCTTGTCCCGAAAAGTCGCAAGTGATGTAGAGCTCGTAATTCAATGTGAATCCTCAAGTAAACTATGGCGATTTTGAATATGCTTCTGTCGTTGCTCATTGTTATCGGTGAACGGCGTTGACATGACAGGGGTACAGTTGGCGTATACTACAGACCAAAACCAAATGATGTTATCCAAGTGGTCCCCAAAATGTAACAGCATTNGGGCGGCTCTTCTTGATATTGAGCGTTTGACTCAAAAGCGCAGCGTTGCTCTGAGCTTGATCACGTAGCTCTTTGTACGATAGTCTTCGACCGCTGGCCATTTCTGCGACCTCGTTCTTGGGATATGCAACGACGCATCCAGCGCTATGCCTTTCAGCTGCTGTATCCAGTACGCTTTTCACGTCCTCAATTGGTCTATCTGCAATGGGAGACGGAACCTGCCCGCTGCCACGGATGAAGGAACGTATTGTAGCCAAAATATCATTTACTGGTGCCATGCTCGATGACATGGCGACGCGACCGAGACGTAGTGGATCCATGTCAGAGTGTGTGGATGGTGCGAAGAAAGTCCGCAAGTAGAGAGAAATTGAAGACAAGACAAGACAAGAGCGAGTGATAATGGGATAGGATTAGAAGAGGTTTGTGTTAACAGAAGCTTTACCTTTAGGCAGCAATAGACACAAGGCTTAATCTACCGAATGCTTACTACCTGAAGGAATTGATATTAACCCATGTGCCATGGGGACCACGAAGAGAATTCTTCATGGGGGGTGTATCTGAATTAAGATGCCGTCTCATAATGACAGCCATGAAGGCGCTTGGAATGGTGCTCCAGGGGCGGAGCGTAGATTCAGCAGGCTACTACTCGATGTAGAGGTGTATTTTGAAAGAAACAGACACTGGTAGATAGGGCGTAGCTGCATGCAAGTCATCGGCCGTAAGTGTATTGGCTTTGCCTCTTGAAGATCGTGACTGGTTCTTGTACTGTTGTGATTGTACGGCCGCAGATCTCGTTCACAGTGCCGCTTTATTAGTATAGTACTCCGTGACCTTCCCGTATCCCAGCAATCCTACCCACATACTATGAGAACAGTCGGATCCAACTTTATTCGTCATTCACTAATTAAGGTGACTATTCGGAACCATGGAAACCCCTCACACGCCCTTAGTCATTGGTGTAGTCGCACCTGTGCCCTGCGTCTGCAATGTCACCTCGAACTTTACGACAAATCATTTTGCGAGCAATTCAGCTCCGAACGGAAGGGGACTTTCCGTATGACATTGTCCCGAGGATCTGCACCCATGACATCTGCGCCATGATTGAATTAACGCCAGGGTGAGGCGAGCTGAGCGTTACGCCTTCAACTCGTACTACAAATTACACCACGGTTGCAAAGCGACGCGTAGAGAGAGTGGGGCGGCTAGATGTTGAGGCTTCCCGCGAAGCAGACATTCCGGACTGGACGTAGAAGGAGGTATATGATGTTGTGCCTTGAAGACGCTCAAAGACTCAGTCTGCTATGACCGGTATCTGATGCTAGTGTAGCTAGCCGTTTCCGTTTCCCGTCTTCCGAACCTCGGAGTCTACGTTCGTTACATACAACCGTGCTCGACGTCTGCCGTCTCGTGTAAGTCATTGTTAGACCGCTTCGCACGCCCAGATATGATTCAACGAAGTAGTCCGCATCTTTGGAGCTCTACTGGACGCTATCCTCATTCAGTATTGACAATATGAGTCCTCAGCTTGGTTTTATCGGCTTGGGAAAAATGGGCCAAGTACTGTTTTAGATCTCTCACACGGCTCCGGTGTGTTTCTGGCGCAATCTGGACTGACTTTTGGTTGTACGAGGCCATAACAGCGAATCTCGTGGCTAAAGCCGATTTACGGTTCCCGTTGATCCTATAAAATCGGACTCGGCAACGTTCCGAAGAGCACAGCTCCAAGATCGGAGACACCGTCGTAGCTAGGGATCTAGCAGAGCTGGTATCTACGTGTGATGTCATCTGGAGTTGCCTTGAGGACGAGAAAGCCGTCTTTGAAATCTACATACAGATATTGAAACTTGATCTTGATGGCAAGCTCTTCATCGAGTGCTCTACTATCCTCCCAGATGCAACACGTCAACTCGCGCAGCAAATTCAAGATGGGGGTGCCGATCGGGTGGCTATGCCAGGTTATTCTTACCGTTGAACACCTCATAATGCACCGAAGAGTTCTCTGACGCAAGGAGTGTTCGGTGAACCGGATCTGGCTTGGAAAGGCCTCTTATTTGCGTTCCTGCTGGGCCGAAAAGCTGTGTAGAGCGCATTAGACCGTACCTGACCGGCGTGTAAGCAATAAAGAATGCTCCGAGGGCTTGCGAAATAATGCGTGCTAGGATTTGTCGAGCGGTAGTAGACCTCGGTGGCGAAGAGCCGGCCAAATTGTCTCTTTTTAAGTGCATTGGGAATGTTCTTATCATGACCACAATCGAGCAAATCGCAGAGGCGCATGTATTCGCCGAGAAGTCCGGGCTGAGAACCAAGCACATGGCATCTTTGATCGAGACAATATTCCCAAGGCCGCCACACACAGTGTACTCGTCGAAGATGGTCAGCGGAGACTATGCCAAAAGTGACGTACGCACCATGCATTCCAAAACCCCGAAAATCAAATTAGGTGGTGATTAGTAACATTCACACAGTCAATCGTTGCAGTGGCCAAAGCAAGGTCACTTACATCTCAAATCACGGACCTTGCTCTAGCTTCAACGACGTCTCTCAAATCGTACAAGGTGGCCGTAGACCATCTGGCTGTCGCAGAGGCTCATGCAGGCCCTCACTGTGATATAATGGGTATATATGGAGCTATGAGAGTCGAGAGCGGTCTACCCTTTGAGCACGGCGGATCTTGGAAGGAGCATGAACCTTCTGGGGATACATAGATCGCGATTCTCTTTTCTCGCGCTATCGCCACTGACGAACAGTGGAATCGCACAAGCGAGCACTCAGGTGTATGACTCAGACCAATTTCTAATCCCAGTGTGGCCGCTCAAGTTGGCCCTGAAAGCGTCTGGTTCAAGGCTAGCTATGCATTACACATAGAAACTATCTATGAAAGTTCGGGCACGCTTGTACTTCCCTTCCAAATCGCCTCTATGATTGCCAAGTTTGAACCGTGCGGCAGCTTGACACCTTGGAACTCAAATCGAGGGTCTGCTTCAGCAATCAGAGCTCTCCACTCATCGGCATCGCGCTCGCGTGCATTAAATATGGAGAGCATGCACAAGTCCATCGCTCTGCAGTGGCCCAAAAGTGTCAGCTAGATTCATACCTCACAGACCAAAGAGTCACCTCTCACCTCAATCTCCGCTCTCTCCACCTAGGCATATCATCGGGCTCCGGAATACAAGAGTCATGGATAACCACCCTCGCGCCATCCTCCAAAGCGGGGATCAAGCACCGTAGAATCTTAATCGCGTACTTGTCGGACCAATTATGCAAACACCACCTGATGTAATAGACTTTCGCTTGCACTTTTTGCTCCGTAAAGAAATCGTGTGCCATGAACCTGACTCTGCCCTTGACGTCGTCCGGGATCAATCCTTCCGCCCCGTCTACCATGTCATCGAGATCTTGCACAAGAACACTGAGCGTCGGGAAGCGCTGCGCGAGCGGGATAGCCATCTGGCCCCTGTTGCCCCCAAGATCGACGACAAGGCCACGGCCAACGACCTTCTCCCAATCATAATTATCCACTATGTGATGAGGCTCCATGCCCTTGTTCGACGGAAAGAGAGACATGGCTTCGCCGAAGCGCTTGGCGCGCAGCGGATCGGACTCGAGAACTTGGTACATAGACTTGGTGGCGTTGTTGGCTAGAGCGAATCCCTATTGTGTTTAAGTAGGATGTAGTGGTTTCGAGTGCAAGAATAGAGGAGCTATCAAGACATGTGTAACCGTACCGTCTGTTCAGGTTCCTGACTCCCCGGCCATTTCTCCATTGCCTCCACCGTCTGAGCCAAATTAGCAGTGTCTGTGATGCCCACATTCCGCTATCAGGCGTAAGTACTCACCTTCAGAGCTGCTGGCCACATCTCTTCGCATCCAACGCCGATCCAACTGTTCGCGCTTGGTCCAGCCAACAATTTCGATGTCGCAGTATGTTCCACAAAGCCCTGTTTCGGCTCTTTGAATACGCGGTGCGTGATCGCATGTCGGACTAGTCGTTTCAGAAGCTCAGGCTCAAGGCCTGTTGAGTGAGCGAGCTGGGAGTAAGATATAGAATGGTCCTGGGGAAGATGTCGAGCGATGCCATAACGGTGGATGCTGTGGAGGGAAACCATGTTGTTGTGCTATAACGGAGCGAAAAGAGATGAGCAGTCAGCTTAGCTCTAAGTTCGAGATATAGACTCGATTCAGACAGATCAGGTTCGGGGACGAGATATTAGAGAAAATAGAGTGGAAGGTATGAATATAGATTGCAGAGACCGCGGAAGCGCATACACTCCCATAGCTACTTAACAAATTTTGAAAGCCATATAACAAATCATGCAGCTCTGATGTTGCATCCAGCAGAGTATCACGCACAGCATCGAGGTTGGAGGGCAGTGTGAGCGTCATGTCTTCCTCGAAAGAGGGAAGAGGTAGGTTTTGGGCGTTGAGAGAATCATGGAGCTGCTGCGTTGCTGTGGAGATTAGGCTCGAGAGCTCCAGAATGCGAGGAGTCGAGGACATATTTCTGGATTGAAGAGGTCGTAAGGGAGTATGTGGGAGTTGAGTTGTGTAAAGTAGGCTACTTAAAGTGAGGCTGCAGCCTGCCTGCATCCGAAATTTAGCGTACGTCCTGCTCACAGTGACGCAGGGCTCATGCAGGATATTGGTAGCCTGAGGATATCCAGCACGTACGCCTAGTTGCTCGGATACTGGTCTCTGATACTGTTGGTGTTAGAATTTATGGAGGATTGATTGATTGAATCTATGAAGAATGGTGTGAAGGCTACTTATGTACCCCTATTTGCCATCATGCGGGATAACCACAACACAGGTGCTGCAGAATTTCCAACAGTTGAAATCTGATGTAGTAATATCCCGAAGGTGGTAAATCAGGTGTTATCAAGGCTTGAGAACGGACCTTCGGGAGTTACATAAATAGCCCTCCCACATCCATGAAACAAATTAGATTCTTTATACGTGGACACGAATGACGCCAGAAAAGTCCCGAAGAAGTCTCCCGGATGGTGTAACAACACGATGCGATGAAGAGAGACCAACAAACATCTGACGCCTGCTTGGTGACCAGGATTGGCCAATGCATGTGTGACATTTGTAGCAGCAAACACATCCACGGTAATTTCTTCCAGCATACCCACAAGCGACACATATCTCATTAAGCGACCTAAAGTAGGAATGAGCTTTGGAAAACCCGCATTATTTTGCGCTCACCTGTCAAAACTATATCGGCATTGGTCTCTCGAGCGATTTCGGAAAGATCCAGTGGTTTTTCACTATTGGTTAACAGGTCAAAGACCTTGAGATTGATGCCCACTCGGACAGCAGCGACTTGAAGACTAACGCTTGGTATATTATCATCTCGTCATCTGACGAATGCAATGTTGGTGGAAGAGCTGTGTTCGGAGTGCTGTTTTTGTCTTACCAAGAACATGATCCGGTCCTGTGTTTCATCCTGTGACTCGATGGAATATATTGTACTGCGTAATGAATCAACAATTGTGTTACGAGCTCCCTCCCCGGCTGATGCCGCGAGTCGCTTCACCTCTGCCAAAGCTTCCTCCATACTGCTTCGATAGCTTGAAAACCAGGAATAAAAGTCTGCAAAATGTGACACCCGATGAGCGTCTTGTGGTACGTATACGCAGGATAAGGTGAGCCCCTCCGACTAGAAGTCCTTGGAACCTGGAGGGTCGCCGGAGGTGATTAGGCTGAAGTTTGGGTTAGAAAGGTTAGGAACAGTAAGTAATGTTTTATGCAGGTACCAAAAGGTATGTGTGAGAGACTGTCTGCGCGTGGAAAATTCTGAGCATACGGTCAGCATCCTCTCTCAGGATTCTCTCAACTGACGAGACTTGATGGACATGAAAAATTCCAAACTTTACTTAGTTCGCTTTCATGACTGGCTCGCTGTCTTATCTCTCGGCCGTCTGCATATGCCTGCATATCCCCCCCGCCCCCTCCCGCCTTTCCCTTCCCTTTCCCTCTGGCCCTGCCCGTTTCTTTCCCTCTCTTGACGCTGACTGCAAGTCTTATGTTGTTTAACATACTCACGCGGTAGGCCCGATCGGCGAGAGGGTCTTAGATAGAAGCGTACGAGTCTCCATATATTCTTTGAGCTTCCGGCATATTTCTAAAGTACGTCGATCTCTTAGATACCTCAAGATAGTAATTGTAGAGACTCTATAAGGGTCCATAAAACAACATTGCGTGTATGGCTATTCCAGGATTCGGCCGTAAGAGGCCGTTAGAGTAGAGAGCGCATGATAATTAATGTCCATGCAGCCACGTCGGCGCAGTTTCCGCAATAGTACAGGTGCCCGACCTCATCAAATCAACTGGTAATGCAGCCGCCATGAATTTGCAATTCGAGACACTTGAATACTCAAGTTACGTCACCATTTCTATGCATCAAAGTCCTTCCGGAAGCGGGCACGAGGCATTTTCTGTCTTAGAGTAAAGCGGCAGGACGCTATGAATGTTGCATTCAATTGATTCAGCCAACCGAAGACAAGGTCGTATCAATACTCGTGCGACTCACCAAATGGACCGGGAAGATTTGGTCAACTCCGATCTGCGGCGGGGCAGCTCATCAACTCTTCCAAAGTCTTTGGTGCTCATTTCTCTGAGTCTGAATGTGGACAATCTGCGTATCGAGAAGGCTTGTGTAAGTGAGCTCAAGTCTGATAGTCAGACCAGGGGCTGTCCAAGTCATATCCTCGCCATTCAGGTGTGTGCGAGAGCACAACGAAATAATTTCTCAATTCAGGTCCGCGCCGTCACCAAGCTTTCCACGCTCAAGCGAAGCATCGTCCGCCTTGCAGCAATTTGACGATAAAATCTTTGCAAGATGACTTATGTCAACGAAGCAAGCGTGATAGTGACCAGTGTCGTTTTCATTGTACTTGGGGTTGTGGCAGTGTCTCTGCGGTTTTTGGTCAGGCGAAACAGAAAAAATGCGCTTGGTGCGGATGACTGGCTGATAGTCGTTGCTCTGGTATGGAAATTCGCAGGAGCTTCTTTACATACCGGACAACCTCTGACATAGGACTCGGGTCTCTAAGGTACTCTTGATCGCAAGTTGCATCGTCACAATCATCGGTATGTTTCGCTTCCTGGGTGCTGCTTTCGACTGATTGTTCGTACAGGCGGTGCAACGCATACTATCGGCTCTCACTCAGCGCCGCCGAACACCGCCGCATTTTTCCGTAATGGGACCAAGAAATCTGTACTACTACAAAAGGTCAGTCTGCGCATGATATCGTCTGGTCGCGACACTGTCTATACATTTGAAGACCCCTTGCTTCCCAATTCCCAAGCGATGATCTGGCAATGTATTCTCAACGAGAATGGGCCCCAACATTGCTTCGACAACGCACGTTAGCAATCCAAAATCATTTGGTGTCACTAAATGCTGGCTTTTGCGCATGTGCGAAACAAGATCTGCTTCAATCCGATGGGCTACTCTTTCCATCGAACACCGAACTCCGAACGAGCTTCTCACTATGTTGAAAGGCGCACGTGGAGTCTTTCAAGGTTCCGGCTGATGCAAAGTGTCATAGTGCCTTTACTCTTTCCTTCTGTTACAGGTTCCCACCCTTGGCTCCGTATAGTTTTCGATATTATTGTTCTATCGAAGAATCTTTCGTGGCAAGTTCTTCAACATAATGAGCTGGACGATGATCGGCGCAACGATAGTTTGGACGATCATTATCGAGTTTCTTACCATATTCCGATGCGGTACCAGCTTAATGCCAATTGGGGGACTATTCTAGAGAGGGAAGAGTCCTGCAGCGACTACAATCCCATTCAAGTTGGATTCGCTGTGACAGACGTCTTTGTCGACTTGGTCTTACTGGTGCTACCTGTTCCAATAGTCAGTAATTCGATGTTCTCTTACTCAAGAAATCTAATGCTGTAGCAGGTATGGCGTTTGCAGATGCCACTCAGGCGAAATATTGCCGTTTCTGGAGTGTTGATTCTCGGCTCGATGTAAGCATGCGGATATAAAAACAGATTGAGTCTTTGTCGTACCAGAGAATTTGGCAGGGCCATCACTGCGAGCATCTTCCGCGTGGCCTTCTTTGCGGAGACACTCGGCACATCGTGTACGGTATTTCCCTGAGTTTCCCACACTTTTACTGACTCTGCAAGTTCTCTCTCATCCAAAATTGTTCGGTCTCCCCACTACCGACCAGCTTGGCCTCGAAAGCCTTGGCATCTTCTGGTCCCTCATCGAAACAGGCGTCGCTATCCCGGTTGCATGCCTACCAATCCTGCGGCCCATTGTCCAGGGCCTATCGCCTGAGAGTATCATCAATAGCATCCGCAGCATGATCTCACTCTCTTCCATACATTCCGATCAAAAGAAGAAGCCTCAAGGCCCATATGATATCAAGAGTAAAACTGGGAGCTTTGAGATGGGGTCGGAGGCACCTCGCACGCACAAGACAGGATTCGTCGAGCCTCATGGGCTTCAAGACGAAGACCTAATTGCTACACAGGTCTGAAGCACATCGTTCTCTACGTCGGAGGAGGGGAGTTGTTTCCCGATCTTGCGGTCTCCATAAACGGCCGCACTGTCCTAATCCTCGTTTTATAGAAAATGGTACATGCGGCAGCTTGCAAGGTGTCTCCTACACATTTGAAGAATCAGAAATTTTTGAAAGCGTGATGACTTACATTCACGGCTGTATATATTCCGCTTGCTTGATGAAAAACAAGACTCAGTACCCTCGCCAATGATACCGTCAAGTAGCAGCTACATAATGAACTCACTCAAGCCGCAAATTGACCCAAATTGAATCTCGCGGGAGCGTACGGCCCTGAGATGGTCATCTTGTAATCCCACATGTTGAACCCGTCAATGTAGATTCCAAACCTCTTGATTTCGTACAAGCTCGCGAGGGTAGTGTTCCTGTCCTGTTCAAATCTCGGTTCATCCTTCCAGGATAGCTTCACATAGCATTATCAACGGCAACCAATTGCAAGGACCAGCTCATCGTACCGTGTGCTTACTTTCGATCGCAGCGCAATCCAGCAGCGTCTGTGGCGAAGGTGAGAGTGAAAAGTATGCTGAGTTGACTGTGGCGAGGAGACGGGTAGAGTAAACACATGAGGATTGTGGGTGAGGTGTAGAAGAAGCTGGACGACTGAAGAGCAGTAACAGTTTGCGATGCCAGCAGTATTGTAGACAATGCGCTTAAACGCAAAGCTAAAGCCCTCGAACCGGCCTCCAAAAGGCGCCCCGGAAGACTACCCCGAAAGAGCGCCCCGGAAGAGGTTCCTCCCGAAATAGGGTTCCCCTGGAAGAGTACGTACTCTGAAGAGAGATCAAAATATCGGCAGCCTGCAGCAACCCCGGAATCCCACCCCCACCCTGGTCCATCTGGTCCATATGGGTTGTCGTATATTCTATGTCGTAGACGGAATCTTCGCACCCATTCTTAGCCTCAGCAAGATGCAGTCCGNTGCTAGTTGTTTATCGGTAATGCTACAGAAATCAATTCCGTACAAGTTATACCGTGGACCTATACAGACTTGCAAAAGGCATCCGTGGTAAGATTACGTTCACTTCCGGGTTTATGGCATAAGAGTGGCATCAGTCATTGAAGCACAGGTTCTGATGTCGGATCGTATCATCAAATCGTCGCTTCATTGCGAAAAGCCTCCAATAACCCCTCAGGCTTTGAACCGGGTAGAAGTGACAAGTCTCTCCCAGCTCTCTGCTTCATTAACAGGCACCATTGACAACTCCAATCGTGCAGCAGAAACAACAGAGCCTCCAAACTGAAATAGTTGACTAGAAAAATCATTTCTGCTCCGAAGACCTTTCCTACTGTTTTATCCAGCAATACGGACATGTCAGAAAGGCGCGCCAATGATGATGTAGTGTATCGCTCGGTCTAAGCGACGCGAGGGACTCGCCAAGGTAAGGTACGTAAGGTACCGTGATACCCGTGGGATACCTGAAACTCTTGGGGAGCGGTGACGCGGCTAAGGTTCGAATCAAACGTTTCAACGTTTCAACTAAAGGAATCCAGGGTCTTGAATCTTGGTTATGGGGCTGCCCTTGGAGATGAAACTACGGGACCGAGCCGTCGCGACTTTAGAATACGAGTAGACCAGCCTCGACCACGAGCAGTGAGCAGTGAGCACGCTTCTGCGTTTATATCACGAGTCATGCGTCATATGTTACTTCATCGCCTAAACACTCAACCAATCCTCTCTTTACTGTCTTTGCGCAGTCTCACGAGGCTCTACATTCCGTAATGCGTTACCTTGATTTTGCTCCACCGATTAACCGTACCAAGGATTTTCACACCATGCACAATCTTCGTGTCATCAATCTGCTTGGACCGCGGGTCGTCAATCGTGAAGATGATCAACGTCACAACATTGTGAGACAGTGCAACATATACCGGA
Source organism: Parmelia sp. 050094 (assembly GCA_018257885.1). Classification (NCBI taxonomy): domain Eukaryota; kingdom Fungi; phylum Ascomycota; class Lecanoromycetes; order Lecanorales; family Parmeliaceae; genus Parmelia; species Parmelia sp. 050094. The sequence continues at coordinate 22,824 of JAEUBB010000050.1, forward strand.
AGAATCTCCGGTGAGTATGCTTCGCGCAATACGAGGAATGGACAATATAAACAACATGTATGCCTTCTACCTCTGCAACTACTAATTAGAGACAAAACGCCACGGCCGCATATACTGTGAAAGTCTCGTCGTTCCGTTTTGCTATCAATCGTAACAACGAGATTGAGCTCGGCATGAAATACTGTCTCCCTCTTGCCACCGGAGTGGCGTCTCTCAATTTCCTAGGAGCATCGTATGCCGCTCCCTCAGTACGATCGTCTCCCGATACCGGTCTGACGCTTCCATCACAGCCTGCGGGAGATTCTCTGAGTACTTTCTTGAACCGACTTTTTTCCGATGAAACGGAGGATTTTCCCCAAAGCACGAATCTTGCTGAATCGAACGAGAAGAGAAGCCTGACTCTGGTTAATGCGACAACGAGTCCCTACACCAATTCCTATGGCCTCCACCAGTCGAGTTGGGACGAGGAAACGGATTCGGGAACCATTTCCTATAACATCAGCGCCGACTTTTCAAATTGCAGCACGGGTCTCCGATTAGGTACTGACATTGGCGTTTACACATTCACCAACGGCACAACCACCAACGCCACCGACCTCCGCGACATGGTCGCCGACCTGTACACCCTGCGACACTCAAGGCAAAGTCCCAATCCAAACTACGCCAATCATACCGCGGCCGTCGCCCGACTCGCCCTAAACGAAGCAAACCAACTCCTCAACAGCGGCCTCGTCTGCCCCAACGCCTCCACCACCACCACCACCACCACAACCGACCTCATCCTCCACCAAGACCTCCGCCACCTCCTCACCAACAAACACAGCTACTGGACCGCCGTCATCCTCAGCGCAGCCGGTGGCGCCGCCGTCGGCGGCAGTGTCGCCGCCATCACCGACGTCATCTTCAACGGCAACGTCNACGGCCCAAAACGTCGTGCAGACCGCCATCGTCATCGGCGCCGTCGTCATCATCGGCGGCATCCTCACCCGCCTGGACCAGGTCGGCCGCCTGGACCGAGCGGAGAGCATCGCACACAGCATGACCAGCAATATGCGCGACATTGTACCGCAGAGCCGGGAGGCGGTCGTGCAGAACGCGTACGTGGGCTGGGCGAGGCGGATGATGCAGCGGATCGTGAGGCAGCAGGTCGAGGAGGCGCTGAGCGAGCATGGGATCGGGTCCGCGGCCGGTTCGGTGGTCACGTCGCCGGGTGGTGGGTCCGTGACGCCGGGGTCGGTGCAGTCGTTTCCCGGGTCGGGGGTGACGTCGCCGGGCGGTGGCTCTGTGACGCCGGGGTCGGTGCAATCGATGCCGGAGGCCGGAACGCCGGACTCGACGGCGTTTGGGAGGTGCCTGTCGGAGATGGAGGCGGCGCAGGCGGGGAGTGCGGTTGGGGAGATGAGCGATGTGACGTTGGATCTTGAGACGATTCAGGAGGTCATGGAGCAGTTGGGGCCGCGCGATGCACAGGGCAGCTGCAGTTCTCCATAGCGATCTGGAGCTGGAGGGAGGGTGGAATACGTAACAACCGGCAGATTCCTCGCATGTACATTATCATGTCATCTGAGAACTCACCATAGCCCAAAAGCCAAGTCGATATCATCAAGACTATACATCATCAAATTATACATCAAATCACCTCCATCTCCATCTCAACCCTACCTCGAAACCTTCATTTTTACTAAACAGCCAGCACTCATCCAAACACACACTCGATAGATACAGATTACATCCCGCTAGAAAGCAACCCGCCCACTCCTTCTCTCCCCAACGACCCCACATAAAACAGCCCAAGTACAAAACGCCTTTATGACAACTCCAAGCACCAACATGAAAACCCACATGCACTACCTGGAAACAAGTGCGCGTACAGTAAAAGAGGGATGTATGTATAGTAAGTGCCAAAAACCCACCGCGCGCAACTTCAAAGCAAACCGGGCGCCGGGCGGTAACACTGACATAAACACACCCAGACTCGACCTCTGAGATTCCTCCCGGGTCCACTTTTGTGGACGGGAGAAGGAAGCTATATACATATACAAGTGCTAGTAGAAGGGTAGTGATCACGTGCATTTCCCCAGTCTATCTTGACATTGAGAGCCGGCAAGGGGGGCAAAGTCGAGAGTGTGCGGACGGGGATGGAACGTGTGGGTTTTTGGTGCCCTTTGCCTACGTTGCTATTGGTTGCGGCACTGATGGTTGACCGGAGCCAACGCAGCAATCATCGCAAGTCAAGCTCACGCGTAGGGGGCACACATGACATGTCCGAGATCCTGCACTGGATGAAGCCAGCGAGCGAGCCTCTTGCTTTCTTTCGACGGGGACCCGTGCGGGCGGTGACCGGAGATGGGAAGAATAGGAAGGAAATGGATGTTGAGGGTAGTCAACCAGGCGTGCGGCGGGTTTGTTGGATTGGGGGTGTTTATAGGAGATTAATTTTCAAATTAGTTCTAGGATTACAAGCTTAGTGGTGGTGGAAAGCAGATTATCTACTAATCGTAATATATAAATAACAAAAAGAGAACGATGTTAATCAAACGCAGCACGAGCCCGAATACATGCCGTATCCCATAATCGTAATTCTAGTTCGGTTTCCCAGAGACCTCAAAGCCTACTCTGAATTACCCAACACATCTACATACAACTTCTACACCTCTTCAATCCAGTCACTAACAAGCCCCTCCATCACCAGCATCTCAGCGCCCAGGACTGCTAATGCTATCTACCTATCTAGATACTAGATCTTTCTCGAAAAAGGGACAGAGCATCCGCTCCTCCTCTGTCATCTGCAAACACGCGCTTATCACGCGAACGAGCTGCTCGCTGCATCCCCGCCTTTCGTTCCATCAAGGCTCTCGCTCGGCGGTCTTAATCGAATATCAAAAGCGGCCGTTCGTTGACTCGTAGAAGGGAGATACTCGCAGAATCTTATAGTCCAGTAATAGATCTTCGCTATTAGATCTCAAACTGTATAAATAGATTATTCTATAAAACATCACTATTGAAAAGATGTTGTGGTGCAAATGCAAAGCATTCGGATGCTCTGTCAAACATCTGTTTTATCCTTAGCTTGCCAGACAAAGAGGTAGAAAGGTGCACCGTATCGATCTGTCATTCGATATCATGCTCTCTCATACACAGTGCTACCAAAGACGCCAGCACGGAGCAGCCCAGCGACATGTCTGTTTCGGTCCGTCAGACCATCCATCCGTGATAACACAAGTTTGAAGCCTGTGCATTGCTCAATGCGGACGAAATTACTCACAGTGTGTATACGCAAAGCTGTCTATATAAGCGTCCAACACAACATCCCTGACGTCCCCTCGCAACTCACGAACGTAGTTCATATCCGACAAGACTTTCTCCGTGATCTAACATGCAAGAGACATCAGAAGCCTATACGATGACCGAGGGGGAAGAGACTTACCAACTGACGGTCTCGAAACCCTTCCAACCCGACCTCCAATCCACTCTTCAGGCCAGCCAACTGCACCTTGCTCGCCAACCCCGCGCCCACCAAGCCGCCCAGGTTCACGCTCAGATACAAGCCCGTGCCCGCAATCGCCATCTGCACTTCGTCGACCCCCGCCGCAAGCGCGACAAAGGTCGTAGCTTGTACGATGCCGGTGCCGAAGCCGCCCGGGAAGATGTACAACGATTCCCAGAATGATGTGTTTCCGCGCCATCGGAGAATCAACAAGAGATAGCAGATGAAGGAGGACAGGGTACCGGACAGGGTGAGGAGCTTGTACGACGCTGTTCTGTACACGCTTAGCTTAGTCCCTGACGGAAAATCTAAAGGGAGGGTGGAGTACCGCTTGATGATGACGCCAGATATGAGTCCCCCCACTGCGTTTCCAACCACCGCAGGCACCAGGTGAGCCCCGGCATTGGTAATCGAGACGTTTTGTGTGACTTGGAAGTACGCGGGTACGGTATACATCATCTGAACCGATTTAGCCTCCATTCACTCTGAAAAGCGTCCACCATGTGTCAAAAGATGCCGTACGCCAAACTGAGCAGCGACTTGCAAAGCCATCACTAAGTATGCCGTCACCACGTCCCGGTGAATCAGTAATCGCAATGGAAATATAGGTTCCCTTGCTACGTATCCTTCGACGAACAAAAACAAGAGACCCATGGCCGCCGAAGAGGCCAAAAGCGTCCAGATGGCAGGATGGCGCCACGGTATCTTCTGTCCTCCCAGATCGAGAACGAGCAAAAACCCTACGAGCGTCAGAGCGAGCGACAGGGAGCCCATGAAGTCAATGCGACGGAGCGTGCTCCGTGATGGACTTTCGACTTTGAGCGGTAACTGTTTATCCTCGTGGGTGAGCTTCGACGCGACGAGCGCAATGGCTATGAATGCCAGCGGACACTGAAGGTAGAATGACCTCGAGTATCGTCAGCATGTTGGCGCAATACTTCCCTTAAAGTCGTCAGAGTTACCATCGCCAACCTATAGTATCCGTCAGAAACCCACCAATCGGTCCACCGGCACTTCTCCCGACAGTACTCGCAACTTTCACGTAACCTCGCCAGGTTGCGATATCCCGTAACGGGACTTTGTCTACCTTTCTTGAGTTCCGGTGCTGTGCTAGGAGCGGAATCCGTCTTACCTGCAATCAAGATAGAGACTAGAGAAGTCATACCCGCGCCTCCTAGTCCGGCAATGGCACGTCCGAGAATGACCTGCCACATAGTTGCGCCCGCGCCACTAGGGATCCGAGTTAATCTGAGTTTCTCGACTCTGCAGACAGTCCAGGGAATATCTTCTGGGTGCAGTGCAGTACACGACTTACCACAGCGCGGAACCAAAAGTAAAGAAAGTGTACGCAGCGATTAACATTGATTTCCTGCCGTAGAGGTCGCTCAATTTACCATACTGTCAATCTTCGCATCAGCTTCCTTCTCAGAGTCTGCGTCTCTGCTCACGCAAACCTACTGTTGGCTGTATCGCGCACACGGCCAAGCTGTACGTCAAGACGAGCCAGCTCGCATTCTCCATGCTGCCGAGTTCCGACGAGATGGTACCGTAGGTTGCGAGAACAATCGAGCCATCGGCGTTGGCGATGAAGACACCTGTGTCTGGATCAGTCGTGTGGCAATGAATTTTCTCTCCCATACGATATATGATCTTAGGAGAGGATGTCAGATAGCTTGAGTAAGTACCTAGCAGGAGGACAGAGATGACGCCGACGATGTCTGTGCCAAGCTTGCGGTCTTCTTCTCCATCAATAGACTCAGAGATACTTGTGACATCCTCGCTCGCCGGGTGAGGAGAGATAGACCACGTCGGCTCTGATGTTAGATGCCCTGCCGATATATTTGTTGTAATGTTATCTTGGTTATGCCCTAGCAGCGGGGTTTGTTCGTGCGGCTCCTGTTGACTTGACGACTCCAACGTCGTGGCATCGTCAGGGTGAGATACGAAAGCAGTCATGAGCACGAGAAATTCAAAAATGGGCTAGATGAAGTATGTTCGAATCAGAATTTGAGTCGGACTCCAAGTAATGATGTCTTAATACAGCTGCTAGTAAGGAAAAGACGAGTCTAGGTGTCTAGGTGCGTTCTCGTTATCGTGCGCACGGTACGCTAGCAAGGTACAGTATCTGCGCGATGATGTTGAAAGATAAAAGTCGGAAGAGTTGGTTGGAAGAAATGATTGCGGGGACGTACTATTTACATAGCTTCTGCTTCGGTTCGAATTGCTTCTGTTGCGTCACCCCCATGGGCCGTGAATAATCATGGCCAGTCCATCTTGTGACGCAACAAATTATCTCAGTCATATTAGCGGGTAGGACTCGGCCATCCACATTGGCAAACGCTCCGCTGGCCTAGAAGCTTTTCTACACGTCTACTGACTCAGCATATACGTAATGTCATCATCAACTCTCAACCAAGTGCGATGGCTGGCAGCTATCACGATACGATGACCTAGAAGTATTGACCTCAGCGCCCTTCTCACGATGGACTATGTCCATTCACTCCATTTCAATCCATTCCTGAACCCGATCGCTTCCTGCGGGCCTTCGGCATCGATGATGTGTCCGAGCTCGCACCGATTAAACTCAACTTTCCTCTGCTCCCTCTCGTAAAACGTGTCAAAAGTTGGGCTCAAAGCATCATGAAGATTCAGTACGTTCCCTTGAGGATGCAACACATGCCATGGCCTTCTGCAACTTGCACCCTTGCAGCTCTTCAACACCAGCAGCAGAGCATCAAGGCGAGGTACTACATTTGACAAAGGCGAGCCAAGAATGTTTTGGCTATACATGGACTTGGTAGTCTCCGGAAAACCTTCAGAAGGGTAGATGTTGTGGAGCTGGTACGGATCCGTCTATGTATAATGCATCAACAGTGACGAGACAACATAGTAGGTGTTCTCAGTGCAATACAGGAGTTCAGCTTACAGTCAGATCGTATAACTCGTGTTCATTGTTACACCACACAGAGTAGTAAAGATTATAATTCTTTGAAATCAGTCGCAAAGCTTTATAAGTGTTGTTCAGCTGAAGTCTTGTCGCTATGCCAAGTCAGCAGACACCAGAAAGAGCACAACGTGGCATATGATTACACTACCTTCAGCTTCGCCTTTCTCAAACCCATAGCTACCCTCGGCAAGTGCGAACCCCCAGTACTCAAGGTTCACATGCTCTTGCCCTTGGCGTAGCGGTTCTTCCAGCTCATCTTCATTGAGGATTATCGCCGCACCGTCAAAATCGTCTCTTACCTTTAGCCCGACTAGGTCAAAATGGTAGGAGCTAGATCAGTATGCGACGTAACCTGATCAGTGACTGAGTCTCTCGGGATACCCGGGCCGCGGACGATGAGAGGGATATTGACGTCTTCTTCGAAGCCACATTCTTTCCCTGGAGGCAACCGATGCTGTCCGATATGATAACCGTTATCACTGGTGTAGAACACGTAGGTATTGTCCAGAACATTGTAGTCCTCAAGAAGCTTGAAAACATCGTCAACTAGCTCATCAATAGGCTGAAGAGCACAGAGCCGTGATCGGTAGAAGTCATCATTATATTAAACTTGAGCGTCAGTTCGCCCCACTAGGCTATATCAAAGTGAGCATGATGACGCAACCAAGTTTAGATAAAGAGGATCTACCTTCTCAGGATTGAAGTGGTCTGTTCTGGGAACTTTGACGTCTGCAAAGAGGTGTTTGTGCCTCTCTGCGGATACAGGGGAGTGATACTGAAGGAGCCCTGCGGGTTGATAGCACTACCTCCGTGGACTGCTACGTTGCTATGTGGGGCAACGGGGGCTATTGTCAGAAAGAATGGCTGGGCTTCCTTGACCGCATCATGAAGGAAGCCTTTGGCTTTGTGAGCCAAAACATCGGTGGTGTATTGGCCCTCATGGCGAACTGGCGGGTCTCGATTTCGCTGCCAAGTGCTGTTCAAGTACTCGTAAGTATATGGGTCCAGAAGGAAGTCTGAGCCAGTAAATCCTGCCGGATAAGGTGTTGCGTAGTTTTCAACCGTGTGCGCATTGAAAAGCTTGCCAGTGTAGTACGTGTTGTATCCAGCCTCTTGGAGCCATACAGGAAGATACCGCTCGTTCAAACCCTGGCTAACAAATTTTGGATAACCTCCTGCACGGGTCGGTCAGTGTAGCCACATACCATTGCTCGCAGTGAGTCTCACCATACGGAGGGTTCACGTCTGTAACATTTGTATTGTGGGCGGCCTTTCCTGTCCAAAGATTGACTCGAGAGGGGCAACATAAAGCGACAGTACAGAAATGGCGTTTGAATGTCAGACCTTGATGGATCAGATGCTGTTGAACAAAAGGCTGATAAGATAGGGAGTCAAGGTTCGCATCCTGATCGTCAGTGAGGAAGAAGATGAAGTTTGGTCTCGAATTCTTGGTCTTGTCATTTGTAAAAGGAATTTGCATGTCGCTCAAGACCCCATGAGGAACAGTCTTGGCTCCGGCGATACAAGTAAAGAATGCGGTAGCTGCGACGAAAAAACACAGCATCTTTCCCATTCGATGAAAATGCGATTATTCTTTCGAAGATGGTGCTCAAGCACCATGAAACGGTCAACATCAATACTCTTGTAAGAGTTGAGAGTTGATGGAGAGGCAGCATGAAGTATACAAGCGAATTTTCAAGTACGAGGGTACAGGTACCGCGACTTCAGCCTTCCTCCCAGCCTAAGTACAAGCACGCAATTTCTGCAACAATTCCGTCACTTCCCCGCACAGATACTTCAACTGATGTTGCAAGAGCGCCAAGACTCTTATAGTAGAAATCATTAATTCAAGTCTTCTTAGAGATATTGGAAAATGACAAGTATTGGCTAAGCCTCGGTGCTTGGAAGTAGACCGCTCGTGTCTGCGCCTCGCTCGAGACACCCCTAATTTAGGCTTAGATAGGACGGTTTCGGGGGTACGCCCCCGGAGCAAAGTCCAACAAATTCAAGCGATTTCTAGAAGTGGTCAATGATTATCTCTGAATTATAATACAATATAGTATATTATACTCGCATGATAAATTCCGAGTATATGTGAGACCTTTAACATCAGAGTAATCGTGCCATCGTAACAGAACCAAAGATTTAGTAGATTTGAAAAGAATAGGTAGATAATACACAACAATGATGGAGGACCTGAGCCCACGAGCATAACAAGTCACCCGGTACATGGACCGGTTGTCTATGTGAACTATAATAATAAAAATGAATATAAAAAAGAATGATGAATGACTTTAACAGCACGTAAAAACACGTAGGTGCGGCGTTCGTGACCTCATTCCTCATATACACTCGTTATTATAAGTGTCCAATCTCCGACCCATTCGTATCATCAATTTCATACTCATAGTCGTCTCCCCTCATCACCTCGACGCCGAACCTCTACTTTTACCTTCCTTTTCATTCTCCTCCAACTGCTGGACTCTGCCTCCCCGTTTCTTCCATCCCCTTCTCCTTAAGAGCCCGCCGCTTCTCCCACTCAATCTCCAATCTCCTCTTCGCCTCGTTGAATGAGAGAAAAAGGGGCTTAATCTCCAAGGCGCGTCCCTCGCGAGGCGCTATCAACAAACGCATCTTCTCATCGTCATTCTCCCCGAGAAGAAGAAACCGATCGCTGTCAGCTAAGCGGGATGAATAATAAATAATGTCGTCAAGATATACTGATAAGTCATCCTGATCTTGAGCGGTGATACCAATATTCTCTTTGCCAAGGTCAGCTTTGGGGAGCTTCCTTGATACGAACCGATATGAGGTACGGTCTACTTCTTCGGTATCGATCAGATATTCTCCAGAAGGCGTAAGATATTTGTGAGGAGAGCCCCGAAAAGTCAGCGGAAAGTACCTAGTTGTGATCAGGTCGGCATCGAACTGTTGTACGACGTGGGGCAGCGATGTTATGTCGTATCTCTTGAATGCCATCAGAATGAATGTGCCGCAGTCCGAAAACTCAGCTTTGGGGGGTTGTTTCAGAGTAGTCCAATAGCTAGATGTTGTCAGAACTCGACTGCCAGAATTCTGCGAATAGAAACTCCTTACTCTTCGGAACACTTTTTGTATAACACACCCTCAGGCAAGCTAATGGGTTTCATGTCCAGACCTTCAAGCTCGACAAGGGATGTTTGCAGTGGTGGCATTTCCTCGAGACGCTGTATATCGGATTCAGAGGACGAAGAATAAGTGAGTAACATCAGATGCTGCGATGGGTGGAAATCAGCTGATATATATGTCATGTCATTGGGTAAATGCAGGTCCAGTCTGGTTGACGACCTTGACACGAGATCGATTCGATAAGCGTACATTGTAGGGGGAGCCGCTTCTCTATCGTACAGACTCCCTGGACTAATGAAAACGACGTAAGAGTTGCATGGACTGATAAGACAGCGAATTTGACAATAGTGACGAGGAAAGACCAATCTAGTCCGGTGGCACTCGAGTAGCTCTGGTAGATCTTTGATAGTGAATGATGCTGATGTGAGACCGTGTATTCCCTCAGCAATCCTGAAAACTTGTGCGCCGACCATCAATACGGATAGATCTGGACTTAAGCTCACCGCTAGTGACTGCGGCTCATCGCAGGGAGATAACTCAACTTCAAGCATGTGAATCGGGCCCTCCGCAGCTGACAGGTCTGCCATTTGCAATTGCGCCTTATTTTGTCCGTATCTCAAAAGGGCCCAGTGGACACCATCTCTCGAGACTTGAGAAATGGTACATGGATAATCATCATTCACATCGGGGGCGTCGGGAAATGTGACTTGAGTACGGAACTCCACACGCTGTATGACCCTATTTTCTAGGACCATAAGCGCGGAGGACTCGTCATCATTGACATGTATTTGGTACGGCGCTATTTCGTAGTCCAACTTTAATTCTCCATAAGTCCTGAGGAAAGGGTCTGATTGCAGGCCACTCCAGACCAAGACGTTCATCGTATCGACTCCATGGATCTCGCACGAAAAGAACATCAGGAGCTCCATCTCATCTTTTATGAATCGGTATTTTGCTCGCCGATAGTTCAAACATTTAATAAAAGGAAGCTGAATAATTTTGGTAATCTCAATGTCATAAAGATAAAGGGCTTCTTCTGCGCCTAAAATTCCAGACTCTGACAGGACCAAGTATCGTCCGCTAGGGCTCACATCGGCTAAGCGCCTGGTTGAGTCCTTCCATGAGCAGAGATACTCCGAAGCTTCTGTGAAGAGAGCTACCCTATTAGCCCGATGTATGCCATCAGATACTTCCTCGGAGATGAAGAGATATTTGCCATTTCGGCTATAGAATGATTCCAAGGCGGCTAACTCATCGGGAACGAAGCGATTAAGTAGTTGATCAGATAGTGGCCGTCGACCACCAGAGGCAAGATGAACCTTCCCACTTGGAGTCAGACAGTAACCTCCATCTAGAAAGACAATATTTGTCTCAAACATTCCGAACTCGCATTGTTGACTGAAGATGATCTTCGCCCAAGGCTCGTTGCGCATTCTCCTCTTGAATTTCACTTCTGTATTAATTTTCCAGATCAACGTGAGACTATGTCCATCCATGAAGCCAGGATTCTTGGCAAAGGTGCCATACACAACAACAATGTATTCACCGCTCGGACTTAGTCCATAGCTATGCACATTACCCTCCCAACCTGCTTCACCATCAAGCTTCAAAGCAGGCGGCAGTCGTTGGCCAGTAGTCGCGCTTTGGACGAAAAGCCGCGCATTGTTAAGGTCTATATAGCAGTCTCCCCAGAAGTATAGTCTACGCCGTTCGTCATGGATGAAGAAGATTGAAGAATTGAAGGATTTATGAACTCCTTGCACATCTTGCTGTAATTGATTGTATGCTTGTGTCTCGGGTCGGCAAGAGCGAGGAGAATCGTAGCCATTTATGCGTAAGGTGGTATCCCGACGAGCCGTGTTGGCGAAATTCTCATAGAGTTGCCTGATCCCTGAAAAAGAAGATTTGAGGTCAAGGAAGTGGACCTCCCAGGGGCGGCGAGACAGGATTGAGCCATATTCCTCGAAAACATTCTGTAAAGCATGACACCAATCGGCAAAGAAGACGCAGCTGGCTT
>JAEUBB010000050.1:47075-57217 GCA_018257885.1 Parmelia sp. 050094
CTAGCCGCTACTGTTTTGCCACAAGATGCGACGGCGGAGACGGCCGCGGCGGTGCTAAGATGTTCTAGGACGATCCGGAGACCGGGGAAACGGGCATGGATGTCGGAGAGGATGGGAAGGAAAGCTGACTCGGCTGACATCACTGTTACGTCTCCGCCAGAAGGGCACTCGCCATCTGGAGTTGTAAGCGTTTTCGGTCAGCGCGATCCCCCTTGTTTCAGCTCCAGTTTCCGGAAAGATAGGTTCGGGGCATACGAACGAAGATTTAAGATCATGTCCTGCCTACAAAGAAAGCCTCACAAATCAGTACGGTGTTACTCGGCTCAATAGTAAGGATCTGATATATTGTCAAAAGGTCAAAGAGCATGCTCGCCAACGGTTTTAAAGCTCTGTACGAGAGCTGTAACATCCAACGAAAGACCGCAGGGTGAGAATTTTTAATCTTTAGGAGCGAAAGCTACTCACCTTTCCATTTCAGCCATGACAGAGTAGAAGGCGGTGTAGTCTGTGACACCATGAGAAGACCCTGTAGTGACATTTGCTGGGTACAATTTTACGCCAATGATGCCTGCACGTTTGGCTTCGCAGATCGTCTCTGGGGTAATTGAGGAATTAAGATAGCTCCATAATCTTAGGGTCAGCGCAGTGTCGGAAAGATTGTAAACTCGATGACGAGACCAAATGGTGGCATTTGGCAACAACAGGAAGGCAAAGGGTATAGCTTACAGAGACATTAGGAACCTGACATTCGGCTCAATAGCTTGAAGGCGTTTTTGGTAATCAAGGCATTGCTGAACGCTGGTCAGGGGAGGGTTGAGGTTGGGCATCACCTATATTCGAAGATATCGCGATTAGAAACCCCCACTGACCCAATCAGGTATACGAATAGTGCGATGAGGATGAAGAGCAATAAGCACAACCACAAAACGTCCCTGGGGTCCCACATTTCATAGCAAATACAGAACTCTCAAGATACTCAAGGCAACTTACGTAAACAAGCTCAATTCCTCCTCTTCTGATACACGGTGTTACAAGTTCACTCATGGGCCCATCTCGGAGGTGCACTTTAGAAAGATCTCAGTCATCGACCTCCAACATCTTTCCATGCCTAAGATTCCACAGACCATGGAAATCGGCACCCGCAGGCAGCTGCAGCGAAGACTTGACTTCTGAGAGCCGCATCACGATCTACGACGAGTGAATGGTGTAAAGTGGGGTGATGTGTTTTGAAGACAAGGGCGTTTGAGAGATCGAGTTTCAAGATATCATCATTTGTCTACTTCCACAATGTTGTCAATGGTACTTTACAAACTCATTGGCAGTATTTACCAAGTTAGGGGAAAAGTCGTGTAAACCGCCTTGGATGCAGAAATGGAAATTCTGATAGGGCCAACGATAGGGCTGTGGATGAAGATCTGCGGCAGGGATAAACGCATAGGTGGTCACGTGACTTCAAATCTTCTGAGAAGAGCACATAACTCTTTCTCATCAGATCTCATCTCTTTTAAAATCATATATCTCTTCTGTTATTCTATCACACGCCCGCAGATGGCTAGCTATCATCCTTTCAGGCTTATATCGCACATACACGATGATTTTCTTAGCCCCAAGGTCTGAATATACCTACCTATGAAGCCTGCTCGCCCTGGCGTTGGGAGGGTCTAATCATATATACACACATATTTAGCGCTATACTCATGATCGTGACGTCCAGACATGACAGCAGTGTTTGGAAGCCTTGATCGAGACTACCCCAGATCATCACTCCGCAATCCCCGCTCACGTCCCGAAGATAGATGACTACCCATGACTAGATCCGTTACACGACCTCCCGTGACTGACTCATCTCTATATTAGCTCATCCACAAAAATCATTCGCCCGAGACCGTAGATGATGACCCCAGCATCCGTCACGCGGATTCCAGACAAACGAGAAAGATGCACGAGAATCGCTTCCGCTCTTTTCGACATGCCGATATCTCGTCGGTTGGAAATCCCACTCTGAGAGGTGCAGTCCGTTTGCATCTTTAGAACAGGTTTGCATAAGGGGGCAGACAAGCGGATAGGCAGACAAGCGTCCGTTGGTATTTAAGCATCTCTGCCGACAAGTGTTTTCATCGTTGCCAATGGGATCGAGCTGCTATAAGAAGCATGAATTTCCAAAGAGTCTGGAGGAAATCTTCGAGCAAATAAACCCGACAAGGAATTACACCATTGTCGTCTATCTCCCTTTATACCTTTGTACATCTTAGAGCACCTAAGACCACCCTCACTCACAAACCCCGCGACCAACACTACCACACTCAACCATCACCAAATCATGAGCGAAAATTCCACCTCCGACCTCAACCTCCCCGTCTCCTCACGCTCTCCACCCATCTATCCCCCCAGCACCACCACATCCACTCATCACCCCACCATGAGCGAAACCTCCTTCCTCAACAGTGCCACCCCCTCGCCACCCACTTCACCCATCTTACACCCCAACACCCACTCCCTCACCCACAAGCTCGCCGTCAGGTTCGCCTGCCACATCCTCCAGCACCTCCGCCCTGAGGGATTCACACTCCATCAAGTAGAAAAGTGCATTTCAGCCACTAGGTGCGACAGCGTAGATGATTTTGAAAATCGTTTGCTGCTGCAATACGAGTGGGAAGAAGGGTTCATGACAAACTGGGTCCGTCCTCTAGAGAGATGGCGATGCATGCAGTAGCTGATTTGAAGTCTTCTTTTAGATAAAGGAGTATTGGTGGTCAAGACATCTACTAGAAAGGTCGGCGCAGCATTCAGAGGGAAGAGTACCGGCGCCGCAGCACGTGTCGGAGATGTCTAACGCGGGGGCAATTGTGCCCTTTTGGAAGCCAAAGAATATCACTGAGACATATGCCTTCCCAGGCTAGCTTTTGGGAGTATCTAAGATGGTGTGAAGGCTTGTGACACTACTAGTGTGTAGCAAGAAAGGAACAGAGTTGAGAAAAGCGTCAGCGTTTATCATGCTATTTGCGAGATTCTCCAGCTCAGGCAATAATCCCATTATGACAGGAAGTACGCCGTAGAGGAATACCGCTAGGGCCTGAGCATTGCCTGAAGCATAAACGAATTTCTTCGGCCCTTCCTTCTTGCTTGCCTCGCCCGTGAAGATTCCCATAGAAAGGTAAGCCTAGAAATTCCGGACGTTGTTTCTGATCAAAGGAAAAGTTCCGCAGTCGATGACGTTTTGGAGTGGGAATGACCATCACTGCAGACCTTTGAGGATCCAGGCCACCCTTGCCAGACTTATTCAAATACAAGAGCAATTCCATAGGGAATAATATCCTCATATCACTGATATCACTGTTGGCCGTGAGGGCCAAAAGATTCGGGTTCTCGGGGATCCATAGTCCCCGCCCGTAGCCGAACTTGCTAAAAATTAGAACCCTCGGAAGAGGCGTAAGGATGCCAAGGATGGGTCTGCTTACTTCAGCATCATGTTACGAGACTGCAGCCAATCATCCAGAACGCTATTACCCCATTTTACGTCAATCGGCACTCCGACTTCTTACTTCCTTAAGCCTTGCGTGCGATTGACTAATGGCGTTGGAGAACGATCCCATGATGCTGAAAAGTCTTCAGGACTGGAATGATGAAATCGGAGCCTCCGCCTTGGAAGTTCGCCTACCTGGGGATATAAAGCCAGACTGAATGCTCCAACTCCGGACTCCCAAGTATCAACCCCCCTCTCTCGTCCATCATACTGCCGACTATCAGAATGCCAGCAAGCATCAACGACCTCCCTTACGAACTGCTGTCGGCGATTCTCGAAGAAGCCGCCGAGTTCAACATTCAGGAAAATGCTCAGTATACCTATGGCCTTAGCCAGGCACCCGAACCTCTACAAGATGTACGAATGCAACGTGTAGTTAGAGGCCAGGTGCCTCCAGACACTCTGAGGTGGAATTCTGTCGATGCTGTTCGACAAGTCAATCGACAATGCCACCAGTGGGCTTCCGAGTACGCCCTTAAGAGCCTATTCATCACACGTTGGAGAGGCAGCGAAAGGTAGGATGCTTCCATGTCAGACTCTTCATGACGATAGCTGACTGCTGTGATTTTAGATGGATGCAGTCCCGTACACTCCACAACCTACATACAGATCTCTCAAGCATTGCCGTCTACCGTGACCCCTACTATTCCCTAAGGAAGACACTTCAACTCTTTGAGGGGAACCCAGCATTAGCACGCTGCGTCCGTAAGATCTCGTTTGTTGGGTATTACGGGGCAGAAACGAATGCTATGATCTTCGGGATACTCCGCCGTTGCACTAAATTGGAGTATGTAACGCTTCCATGGACTGCATTAAGATACGGAAACATGGATGACTGGTCACGGCTTCTTGGGCGGAACGAAGAGTACCATAGTATCTCATCATTGGAGCTCCTCGCTGTGGATCTCAAGCAAGCCCAGATAGAAAAAGCTACAAACCAAGTCGACAATAAGCCGTTGAATTCTCCGAGGGTCGACTTCAGTAGGCTTAAGCGACTGAAGATATTTGGACAATCCAACTTCATGCCGCTAACCGATGACGACCTTATATCCATCTCCCATACTGCGGTCAATCTGCGACATCTACACATTACTGGTACCGCTTCAGTCACAATCGACGGCATCGGGGCTCTCGCCAACTCTTCCGACGCAACGTTGGAGATCATAGAACACTCGCCACTGACAGCTGATGGCTTTGGACGTCTGGATCCAACTGTTTTACGCGGTCAAAAGGAGCATCTCTGCCCAAAGATCCTCGAATGCCCTCGCTTGAGGAACCTGTCCCTCTCGCTGCCTTCGATCTGCGAGGACCTCTTTGCTGATAGCTCCGTCAGGTGGAGTGGCGAGATGCAAATCCGGACCGGTACGGTGTGTGGACGTCATGCAGTATCATTGAAAACATCAGAAACAGCACAAAGGAAATTCTGGGGCATACTCGATCAAGCTCGCTCTCTCATGAGCCTGCGTGAGAAAGATGGTGTACAACTGGACATTGAAATCTTCATCAACACCTGGATCTTCGAGCCTCGCCATTTTCGTGTACATGGTCATCTGGATGTTGCTGAGCTCGTATCTGATGGCACGTGGCCAGCGGACAAGAGTCGGTCGAGCAAAGGCCCTTACGGGCAAACTGGGCTTTATGGGAAAGACGAAGGGCCTTATTCAGTCGTGTCGGAAGACGTCTTCAAGCAAGGATTGAGCAAGCACTATGTCTCTTTCTAAACTTAAATCGATTCATCATAGAACAATGAAGCATGTCTGGAACTTCACCCTAATCATCCATTGCTCCACTCAACCTCCATTCCCAACCGCGACAAATCGACACCACCTTCCCAGCACCCTCCTAACTTCCACCGTCTTTCCAGCCCAAACCCTATCCTCCCCTCCAAATCGCACGCTCCCACTAAGAAGCGGCACTTGCTCGTTCCATGGATCCTCATACTCAACATCCTCACTCAACTTTCTCGGCTCTGCTAGCACTAGTCTCTGCCCATTAAGTTTCGCTGTCTCGACAGCCGTAGCAAGAGAGCGGGACAAGCCCTGTGCAGAATGCTCAGCAGTCGAGCGGTGGAGACTGGCCAGGCCCCAAACAGCCAGCACAGGATACTGAGACCCAGTTTTAACAGAAGCGGATGGGGAAAAATCAGACTTGACATTGGTTGTATATGTTGCTAGATAAGCCCGTAGGTGAGGCAACGTGGGCACAAAGGCCAGAGTGACGGACCTTGACTTGGCTATCAGATGGATTGTTGGGATTAAGAGGGGGTGTAGAGCGTCATGACTGCTATGAGATGGAGATTCATTGCTCGGGTTTGGTGTGGGATGTCTTGCATGGGTGTGGTTGATGGTGGCCTGTAGTTCTTGGAGGAAAGCTTCCCGGGTGGAGCACATGATGAGAGTGGTCGGCGAGGTGTGGTGGCGGAGGATGAAATGTAGAAAGTCGGTGCAGAGAAGCGGTGCTAATGCTATTGGGGTAGATGAGGGAGCCATGTTCAGGTGCTCTGCTCGATCTTATAATATTTACATAGAAAGTATTGAAGGAGGACAGATGCACTGTTTGTACATGGTATTGTCATGATCTATCCTAGAAATTGAGACTGCTTGAATGTCTTGTAGAGTAGCACTGTATCAGTCTTGAAACATGTTCTCATGCAAGCATCCGACAAATCTGTGCTAGTGATTCGTCGACTCGGAGTATTTGCAGTCTCAGCCAATGGGAGCTAAGGCCGACATTACTCAGCAGAACCACCGATTGGTTCATGTGGAATTATCAACTTCCGTTGTGAAGGAACAAAGCAGCATTAATAAGTTGGCGGAAAGTGCCCCCAACAAAGCGGACATGGAATCTATCTCGAGAATATCATCCATGCTAGAGACAGGTTTGATACACGCCCCCAAAATAATGCCAGCAGGGCTGATGCTGGTTTCAGCACGGGAATTGACATTGGAGGCAGCACAGTCCGCTGGTTCTGCACGCACTGTCAATTCTCGCCCTTCCATCCGGGATTTGCCATTCGCTCAGACAAAGAAGCTCCTAGATAGCCGCAATGACAGAGAAATCTTGGAAGGCCTGCGAAAGGTCATCAGCGTATGATTTTCCGCCACCTTTAGCAACGGGACCTTTTCTGATATTGGAAGTACAGATGATGTATCGCTCCAAACCCTGTCTTCCGTACTTTTCGGCTGTTGTCAAAAATGTTGCCAGTCCAAATGTCGAGATCAAAAAGCTTGTGTATATTTACCTCCTGCACTATGCAGAGTCAGAGCCGGATCTGGCATTGCTCTCTATTAATACGATACAGAAATCTCTTAGTGATCAAAGTCCGCAAGTTCGAGCAATGGCGCTACGAGTCATGTCAGGTATCAAGGTGCCTGTCATCAGCCAGATAGTATCTCTCGGAATCAAGAAAGGTTGTGCGGATATGAGCCCCGTTGTGCGGAAAGCTGCTGCTCTGGCAATACCCAAGTGCTATCGATTGGATCCAAATACACTGCCCCAGCTTCTGGATTACATATCATTACTGCTTGGAGACAAGCAATATTATGTGGTAGGGCCTGCGGTTACTGCGTTCTTAGAGATTTGCCCGGACCGCATAGATCTCATTCACAAGCATTACAGAGGACTTGTCAGAAAGCTGGTCGACATGGACGAGTGGGGACAACTTGCCACTTTGAGGCTTTTGACGTTCTACGTACGTAAATGCTTCCCCGTGCGAACTAAGAAAGTGCGGAAGAACAAGAGCAAAGGGTTCTATGAGGACGAGGGCAGTGAGCAAGAGGATGCCGAACCTGGAGAAGAAGTCCAAGTGCTAGACATTGATCTAGAGCTTTTCCTCAAAGCCTGTAAGCCTCTATTGTCCAGCCGGAACTCCGCAGTCGTTGTGTCTACGGCTCGCTGCTTCCTCTATCTCGGTACTCCTGAGTATATCGATGCTGCTATCGGACCCCTGGTGGCTTTGTTGAGAAGCCCACAAGACATCCAGCATGTCGCAATGAGCAACATCGTTGCCGTCTGCCTAGTTCGACCTGAGTCATTTGTTAGCTACGTGGGCCATTTCCTAGTTCGAGCCACAGATCCTCCAGATATCTCACGCCTGAAGTTTGAGATTCTGACCCTGGTATTTCCGCATTGTGAACCACTTATAAAAGAGATAATCTTGAGCGAGTTAGAACACTTCACACGAGCTGCAGATACTGCGTTGGTACGAGAGAGCGTGCGAGCTATTGGACGATGTGCCCAGAATGAGAGCACTTCTTCGAACCGATGCCTACGACTTCTGCTGAACCAACTATCAAGCCAAGATGGGAACCTTGTTGCCGAGTCACTGACTGTAGTACGACATCTGATCCAGCAAGATCCGCAAGCGCACGTGCAGACAGTGATTAGGCTGGCGAAGAACTTAGATACCATGACAAATCCTGAAGCTAGAGCGAGCATCATCTGGCTCGTTGGCGAGTTTTCGGGTTTACCAGAAGAAGAAAACATCGCACCCGATGTTCTCCGTATACTTGCCAAAGGTTTCGCCGACGAATCTGAAGAAGCCAAGCTGCAAATTGTCCTTCTGGCTGCCAAGGTCTATCTGCACTATCTCCTTCGTACTACTCCCGCTCAAACAGAGCAAGCATCGGACGCTCCGTCAAGTCAAGATACGGAGGGTGACATCCCAACTCCGACTGAGGAGAATGGCTGGCAAGATCCTTACCCGCCGGCCTCAGTCAAGCAACCGGTACCAGAATCAGAGCAAGATTCCACTCACCCCATCCCTCTCCTCTGGACCTACATACTACACTTGACTCGCTACGATGTCTCTTACGACCTCCGAGATCGCGCTCGTGTGTATCGTGCCCTTCTGTCGAATCCCAAATCCACTCAGCTAGCCTCCCTCCTCCTTCTTGCTCCAAAGCCCGTTCCACACACGCCGTCTCCATCCGAGAACCGAAAAGACCTGCTGATCGGCTCAAGCAGTCTTGTCATTGGCGTCGAAGCGGCTGGCGCAGGCGGCGTGATGGGGTATGAGGGCTTGCCTGAGTGGGTCAAGGAAGGGGAGGAGCCGGACGCTAAGCTGAGGAGTGAGGGTCCGGTGAGGGAAGTCTATGGGGAGGAGAAGGATGTGCCGGCTGCGAGGGAACTGGATAAGGCGGTTGAGAAGAGAGGTTTCGGGAAGATTGGGGTTGGCGGGGCGAAGGATAAGACGTTGGATGATTGGCTGGCTGAGGAGGAGGAGAGCGAAGAGGGAAGTACGGAGGAGGAGACGGAGAGCGGGAGTGAGGAGGAGAGTAGTGAGGAGGAAGAGAGTGAGAGTGAGAGTGAGAGTGAGAGTGGGAGTGAAAGTGAGGGGGATGAGGAGGTGGATCGGTTGGTCAAGCGATAGCATCTCTATACTGCAGATGTCTGATACGTCGTTATCAATACGCTGCATCATATCCTTTGATCAAGTGATTTGTTCTGTCCAATGACTTGTGTTGACGGGTAGTACATCACCACAACATCTCTAATTCGTTATCGGTGAGCTCGCTGCCTTTGGTCAGTGTGCATGAAAGATGACTTGCACTCTTAGCTTGAGAGTTTAGGATTCATTATTGGTGAGATCGAAGCCGCTGTCTATGCTTTGCCAGTTCCATTTGCTTATGCTCGTCGACACGGTTTCATCATGCTCGTTCATTTCCATTCCTTCGTAATGTCGAATGACCATTCAAATTTCAAGTAATCGTGGCCGTCGTCGTCGGCGAACTTTGAAACGGCTTCGTAGTGCCCTCTGGCCAGCATGCCTGTTGGCGCCTCGTCTGGCTCGACTGAGAAAGAGATGTTAGTAGGATTGCGCGGGGCGATTGATGGAGACACTTGCACTTCTTTTCATAGACGGGCTTTTCCTGCGTATTCGGTGCGAACGAGCCCTAGCGGGTCAATCCGATTAGTTTCTCATATCCTTCCGGCGCTCGGGGNAAAACAGAACGCGCACAATCATCTCCTCGTTCTTTGCGACCCTGATGCCTTTCCTCTTGGTCACCTGCAAGTACTTCAATCCGCTGAGGACGTCGTGCTGCACGACGAAGTTGGCCTTCATGCGGAACTTGGCGCCTTCTTTGATGGTGAAGGGTTTGGATTTCAGGGCTTCGACGGATCCCGGGGCCGTCAGATCGATTGTGATGTCGGATCGACCTTCGACTTCGAGGGCAAGCGATTTGATGACGCAGCGACGCTGATCTTTGGGATCCACGTGGATTGGCGGCGAGGAGGAAATGCCAAGCGAGGCTTTCCAGCGATTGAGGGATTCGTCGTTTTGGTCTGGGAGGGTCGATATTAGGATCATACGTTCTACCTAGAGCGCGAGAAGACGAGGGAGTTGAATCAAGGTGGGTTGGGGTTGGGGAAATGCGACGAGGTGGAGGGATGGCTTGCAGGAGAAGAGGGGCGGAGTGTGTTTGCGAGCGATTTCCCATATCGATCCCGCGAACAAGTCCTCGACGTCATAGTAGCACAGTTGGCATCTCTTCAAGGGCATGAGATTGTCCAAGAGGATATACAGGTCTTGCACCGACTTGATTCTTCTTAGGGAAGGCATTGCGGGCTACAGAGTCGAGGTGCGGATATGAGAGTCGGATGGAGGGTTGTCGTCGAG
>JAEUBB010000050.1:62995-76420 GCA_018257885.1 Parmelia sp. 050094
ACAGTGACCGGGGCGGCGATATGTACAACATTGCTTTCCTTCATAAGAAGCTCTTTTGTTTTGGCGCATATTGCTTCAACAACAGAGTCTGCGAGTAATTCCTTTTTGTAAAGTCTTTCGATACATTCATCAAGATCGACGCTTGCTGGAACACAAGGTCAGCAAGTAGCTTGCCAAAAGAAGAGCAAGTAACGGGTAGAGACGTACCTGGAAGACCGGGCATCGCTTTGCCTCCCAATCACCACGGGTGCTCAGACCTCTTTGCTCTGCAAGAAGGCTGTTGTTCGACGTTGCAGTGCGGAAGCCTGCTGTGATATATGTCTCAAAATCATCATGTGCTTCGGCCTCGTACAGAAGACAGCATTGCACGGTGGGGAGACAAAGACATGATTATATTTGCTGTTGTACTTGTACCTCACTCATGTCAGCCAGTTTGACTTTTTTGCGAACGGGAGCTATCCAGAAGCCGTTAGTCGGCCAAGACCCATCTCTGTCTTTCCAACTTTCTTGACAATAGCTTGAGCCAGCACAGCATAAGGTATTGCATGCTAGCTGCAGCCTGCAAGCCCCCGCTGTCTTCACCCCTTTCAAAAAAGAGACAGACCATGCTCGGACTCATGTACTAGCAGACTTGTCTTAAGTCTGATGAGCAGCTTAAGTTGCATGTACACTCAACGGCCAGTAGGGGCTCTTTTCCAACTAGTTTCACTCCCCTCTTTTCCCCAGTCAGCCTTTTCCCTTCTCTGAAACACTGTCATGGGCCATCATTGTAAAGAACTCCTTCAAAGATATCTGGTCGTCAAGTCCAAGTTTTACCTCACCAGAAGGGCGGCTCTTTCCCAGAATACCCAGTCCCTTCTCCTAGCTTCTTTTTAAATCTCGACAGACGGCTTCATGATTTCAGGCAAATCTCTCAACTTCTTTGCCCGAGATAGAAACAAGATATTGGTGTGACAGCCGTCAAATATGGCTGCCGCTCAGTGGCCGCAACAACATCAGCAGTATCAGCAGCCGACTCAACAATATCAGCAATCTCAGCAGTACCCGCAAGGCCAACAGTACCAGCAACCCCAGCCGTATCAGCAGAATCAACAATATCAGACACAGCAATACCAGTATCAGCAACTTCCACAAGGCTACCCTGTGCAACAATATCAGCATAATCAACAATATCAAGCCCATCATTTTCAGCAACCACAGCAAGGCCAACCGACGCAGCAGTATCAGCCAGCTCCACAAGGCCCACCAACAGCACAACAGTATCCGCAACCTCAGTCAGCGCAACAGTACCCGCAACAATACCCGCAACAGCAGCCTCAGCAGCTCCAACAAGCACACAACGGCTACCAGCATCAATACTCCCCGTACCAATATCCACCGCAACAATATGCACCTCAGCAACAACTTTCTGCTCATCAGCAAGGCACCCCTCCACTGCATCCTTCACCCCAGCAGCCAGCTGCTCCTCAGCAGCACGTCAGTCCTCAATATGGAACCCATCAGCAAGCGTACCAGCCGCAACGCAATCCTATCCGAGGAAAGGACACCCCTCAGACAGCACCTCAGCCATGCTTCAATTGTGGTAACTCGGGTCACTACGCAATGGCTTGCCCCGAACCAATACGCGAAGTACCAGCGTAAGTGTCATGTTTAGTTTCCCACGATATTCCTAACACAAGGTGTAGAGGAAAAATAAACCCGCAAGCCTTTCAAAATCCATTAAGACGGCCTAAAGCTGCTGGTACTGTAGTCACTCAACACCAGCATTCCCCAAATCCTGGTTCTGCACAGGCGTCGCCCAAAGGTTACCCGCTACAGCCTAATGGGCACACGGGATATCCTCAATATCCCCATCATCCTCAGCATCAACAGGGCTATAGTCCTGCCACTCCACTCTCGGCGCACTCACCGGCCCAGGCGCAATACTATCAGCAATGGCAACAGTATTACCAATCTCAACAAGCTTATCAGGGAAATAACCTCCACCATCAGGGATCACCGTATCACCATCCGCCATATACGGCGCCACATGGTCAGCCTATGGGGTATCCAAACGGCTCTCAATCGCCGAGTCAGGCTCCCATTCAAGCCTCGAATTACACTGGTGTTGCCCAAATGTACCAATCCCAGTTCACGTCGACCTCAGCAAGTCCTGTTCAAT
This sequence comes from Parmelia sp. 050094, assembly GCA_018257885.1. Taxonomy (NCBI): domain Eukaryota; kingdom Fungi; phylum Ascomycota; class Lecanoromycetes; order Lecanorales; family Parmeliaceae; genus Parmelia; species Parmelia sp. 050094. The sequence continues at coordinate 65,157 of JAEUBB010000050.1, forward strand.
CCAATCAACAGTCTTCCAGGAATAACGCCGCGATCCAGCCGAACCAGCCAACAAAATCCTTAGCATCTATGAACTCTCAGTCTACCTCGCCAAGTCTAGACAGACCTGAGATTCTAGATCATGATTCCGAAGATGACCTCGACTCTCTTGACGTTCCTGACTTGCCACAAACCTCGTTAAATTTCACCAATGTATCACGAAAACCTATTAATCTCACACGTCATCCTTTGCCAGGAAATTTTATTGTCGCAGATGCTCTAGCGCCATTCCCGTCGCCAGAACCCCAAGACGATGGCCGCTGCAAGTCAAAGTACCAGTTCGACGCAAATCTCAAAGGCTCTCTTGAGCATTTCAAAGACTCAAAGTACTGGGACAAAGAACACGCAGATGATGTTGTTTTCTTTGATCTTCCAGCTGATGGCAAGGTTGTCCCCGTTGACGAAGTCCTCTCGACGATCAGGCAACGACGCACGCACCCAGAATCTAGCGATGATCTAAATAGGAACTCTCGCAGTCAGTCGCGAACGATTCCTGTAAACCAGGATTCCCTCGATATGAAGACTACGCTAGAAAGATTGGAGCGTGAAATGGCAGAGGCGAAAGCGAAGCTAGATGCAAAGCTGGGCAAGGGGAGGGCGGCAAATCTAGTGCACGGATCTACAACACAACCCGTGCAATCGGTTCAACCTCGTTCTCGAGATCACGAGATAAAAAAGGAATACCAAACACCCCCACAATCCGCATCCTTCGAAAAAGCAATAAAATCTGAACAGGACACCGAGGATGTCCTTGCAGCATTAGGTGTGACTGGAGCACCGAAGCCAGTCACAGCGACTCATCGGCCAGATCATTCGATGGGACACGGCTCACCTCATGATATGCATATGTCACGTAGTAGCAGCTCGTCAAGAACAGACATGTGGGTTCATCCCCCAAACTCTTTGCAATGACAAGCGACTCTACTCTCCCACTGACCTGCTTCTAGTCTCGCTGGAGAGCAGCACCGAATCAGTCCCAACGGCTTTCAAGTAAATCCAGAGTGTCATGCCAAAGGTTCAAATACCAATGACCAACACTCCGTACCTCCTCCGCCGCCCCCAATTCCTTTCAGGCAGCAATCGTATCCAGATGGAACGGATGGCAGTCCACTATCTGCTGGACTTGCCAACATCAATCCCTTTGGCTACAATACTAATACTTTAGATCACAGCAATGGTAACGGTAGCGGGTTCTTCAGCCCGCCAACAGATGGTCAAGGTTCCTCACCCAATGAACCACGCTCAGAGAAGTCACATAGCCGCAAGCGACACCGAGATTCCTCTTCTGATGAGGGAGACGCTCCTAAAAGACGCCAAGAGGACGATTATACGCCCAAGCTCAAGAAGCGCCAACCCAAAGTGGCCGAGGCATACAGGTGAGTAAGATCCTGTCTGGGTCCAGATAAATCCTGATGCCGGTCTCAGTCGCCGCTGGTAGGTGTCTTTCGAGCCACGCGACTCCAGGCATCTTTTCCACCGTGTTGTTCGTTCAGCTCGAAAGAATCAAAATTGCATAGCGTGGCGCTCGAGCATGGCCCTTGTCCTATTTCCGATGCTCTTGATTACGTCGGAAATCTGTATTATGAAGTATTTCGTTTCTCTGACAGCTCTCAAACATTTCGTTCCGAGGCTGGCAAGAATGGCCTTGGTCAACTGCATTATCATAGATTCTTAAGCATGCTGCATCTCGACATTGGCGCAAAGCCCCCCTGTTTGAAGAGAAAAAAGACTGTGCTACTCAGCTGTTTCTGCTCTGCGCATTCATGAGTCCTGCATTTCTTAGAGATAGTCTGCCCGTGTTTGCTAGTATTCCACTCAAGGAGAAGCGAAGGAAAAAAAGGGAAGTAGGCAGAAGGTGAAAGATTCGACAGAACGAGGCAGCGGCTCTTGAGCTTAGCCACAGGAGGATGAAGCCAAACACAGGCCAAGGTACTGTAAGCCGTAGTCTGTTAAGATTCTGTGTCAAGGTAGCATGATCGCTTGTCATTCCTAGCCCGCACTTTACCCTTCACATGCATGCTATCCAAATGCCCGAAGTCGACATGTTCGTTTTGTACTGAATCCTTGAACTATTTTTGTTCCCGCTATCCTCGTATCCGTGGCTATGCGTAAAATTTGCGTTCCTTTGAGATCGACCGGGAAGTACCTGACTGTATGGTTCAACGCTTGTACCACGTGAAAGTCGACACCCGGGCGTATACCCTAGTGCTGTCACAACCACCTTATACTGTATGGATTTCGAATGTTTTCGTATTCCTTATCACTTTCATTGAATTTACTCTGTAATATCAACCTGTAGAAGCCATTCCGAGCTTTGGCAAGGTTCACAACGGCGTTAAGCTATGACCGAACCACCCCCTTGCCCGGCGTTCGCGCAGAGTCTTCCGACAGCCACATACGTGGCGATCGATAAGACACAGGTTGGGCTGCTACCTGACACAAAGCACGGCAAATGTCCATCAGGCCTTCTACTATACGTGGGGACTTGGAGGGCTCCATCGCGAGACGGGCTGGCGTGCCTGGATCCGCTCTGTAGTGAATGTCTGGTGGATTCTTTTGGAGGTTGGACGGTTCTCATGTCGACTAGATGACTATGATGGCGCTGAGATTTTGTCAATGGAGGATTCTGATGACTGAGAACGGAGGAGTATATTCGAGGAGTCGAATGGCGGGCGGGCTCTGGATGTGCTTGATGCTATCTATGGCTGTCTCTACTACTAATGGAGCTGATGATGTTGCGATGGGTATTGGGGATGAAGCGTTGGACGGATGGAAAGATGGTTGAGTTGCTGAAGGCAGGATGAAGAAGGAGAAGATGGACGATAGCAGCTTTTGGGCAGGGAAGAACTTTAAATTTGAGACGTGGGCTGCTGGGTTCCTGGGAATATTGTATAGAGCAAGATGGGTGGTGGAGGGTAGGGGAGAAATATAGTTTGATAGGAATTTTGGGCATTGAGGAGGGTGGATTGCTTCGGTCGACGCATTTGGGACTTTCGATGGACATTTTTTGTACGGTGGTGAAGGACTACTGGGGGTTTGAATGGAGAGTGCTTGGTGGAATGGGGTATGGGTATTTCTGATGGGGACTGTGGATGGTATGGAGCGGACGAGTTTGAATTTTTTTCACGTCTAGTTGTTTTTTACGCTCTGTCTGAGCTCTATATACGACGATATGGGGGGGTATCTCGAAAGACAACTCCGATACACCTTTCGCTATGCATGAGATCCCTTGCGTCTATGTTTGAAAAGCCCCTGCCGCTATGCCTAGATTACTTGTTATACTCGCCGTTCACGATCCTCAACATTTGTCCGGCATATGGCCTCAGGATACTGTCGCCGTCTCAAAGGCATCATACTCGGGGTCGATGCCCCGACCAGCCCTGTTCTCGGCGATGCGATATTTGTAGTAGATGTAATGATGGTCGGCGGGAAGGAGGAACGAATACTTGGCCCATTTTGGATCATCAATGACTTTCTGCTTCATGCGATTTTCGTAGAAAGCTTGCTCTTTTTCTGGGTGGATGCAGACTGCTCGGGCGATGCGTTCGATGCGTCTCTCGGCGAGACAGTCGTCTGGGCGGATCGCACCTTCGGGCAGCGTTTCATACTCTACCTCGTCCTCCTCGTCATCGTCTAGGTCTTCGGTGTCGTCAGTAATTTCCACTTTCTCGTCGCCATCTTCAGACTCGAGGAAAGACTCGTCAACCTGCGCCATGACTTTTTTGCCCTGCCTGATTGGGTCAATACGAGGACAGGAGATGGCAGCGAGGTATTGCTCGTTGGTCAGTTCGGAAACTAATTGAGGGGCGTTATCAGGGTCTTGGTACACAAGGCTATCGTTGTAGACTTCGTATGACTCTGTTTCCTGTAAAGGGTTGGCTTGATCCAACGAAGTGGCTGTTCACATGGCTTACATCCTGATCAACCCAAGACAAACGCTGCCACGGTTCATCTCTCATATCGCGTAGGAGCTTCGCGGTTGCCTTCATGCCACCGTACATGTCTTCTTCACCTCCTTCGGCTGATTTGACGGCCATGTTGACAGCCTTCGCTTCGTGTTCATGATCCCTATTATCGCGATTGTCGGGACGTTCTGCTATAGCTTTGATCCTCCTTGCTTCGCCCTTGGCCTCATACATAGCATCAAGGTGAATGAACTGGGGCCGTAATTGGACAATGGCATCCAATTTTGTCCAAGTACAGATATCTGTGAGAAATTCAGGAGAGGAGCTTGTGGTAATTGGAGGTAACATGCTCGCCTTCTTTGAAAGTTGCTGACATATAGATTGGATCACCATTCTTGAATGGATAGATCTGACCGCCCAGCGTAATCTTGTTCATCACATGACCCTTGTTGTTGGCATCTTCAAAGTTCTCCAATAGCTTTTCGGACGATGGTCCTTCTGGCGACACCCGGCGGTCATCCTTTAATTCTGGGTGTGGCCCAATTCTTAAACCGCCACCAAGACCGAACGAACCTCCCTCCTGTAGCACCCGACTCTTTCGCAAAGCTTCTCCGTACTCGACACCTTTCTCCTTGTCATAATTTTCGTGAATGTTGATTGGGATGTCGACTTCAACAAGACCGCATTTGGGCTTGATCCGTATTTCCAGAGGCTTGTTACCGGATGATGCACGATATTCTTGACCGATCCTACGATTGGGATACTGTATCAACATGGTACGTTTGCCAGTTGGCTTGTTCATGAATAAGCGATATTTAGACACGATTTTGCCTTGTTTGTGACATTTTTCCATCATTGAGTTGATTTCAGCTTCGTTTATGGCGCTAGGGTTGTGGTTGGGATGATGGGAGTAGAACCCCACGCGCTGCCAGACGTCGTGGTGTCTCTCCTTGATGTCATCATTGGGTAGAGAAAGTGACTCGCTCTCGACAGTAGTACTACGGTTTCGAGCTGTCTCTGGCTGTTCTTTGTCGCGGGGGTTTCGTTCACTTTGCCCCTGAGGATCTTTTCGCGCAGCCTGGCCGGATTTATCCTCAACGGCAGCAGACTTTTTCTTGCTGCGAGGAGGCATAACAGCTGTTGTAGAAGGGTCCAAATAGATGCCTGTGAATTGTGAGTAGAAATTCAGAAAATGATTGATGCGCTTACGGATGAGCGTCATTCCGCGCGCGTTTATGCATGCTTATCGTTTAGTGCCGTTCTTATCGGCAGGCGCGAGCTTGTTTGTATTGCTGACCAGTCGTGCTAGTCGCTGATATCATTGCCAGCAATCATGGCATACCTGGCTCCTATACATCGTGGTACAAGCGTACGACATGCGATTAAAGTCAATATCTTGTCTCCAGATGAAGAATCTCTAGTTCTAGCGTGAGTCCGTTTCCTCAATCTGTAATGAGGCTCCGAGGTGACTGTGCATTAGCAAAGCCAACCAGCTCGAGATCTACAATCAGACGCAAGATGGCTTGGAATTGGTGCATACAAGCAGCCTATATGGCAAGGTCACAATGCTGGAGAGGTTACGACCGGCCAATGCTTCAACCGAACATCTCTTCATTGGAACAGATCGATACATGTACTTTACGGTCTCATGGGACTCTCAGGCGCGGCAATTGCGGACGGAGAAGAGCTATCAAGATCAATCTGAAAAGACTGCAAAAGACTCCCAGACCGAAGATCGGTGCCTAATCGACCCTACTAGGAGATACATGGCGCTTCTACTTTACGACGGCCTTGTCACTGTATTGCCTATTCATCAACAGGGTAAAAAGAAGGCCACAGGTGAAATCGGAACTCTGGGCGATCCTGTGCCAGCAAGAATATCAGATTTATTTGTTCGGTCTTCAGTGTTTCTGCACCCTCGACCAGGGGGTGCCGAACAGCTGAAACTCGCCTTGCTCTACGAAGACAACCAGCAAAAAGTATGCTTGAATGTCAGAAAGTTGGAATACTCTGCTGGTGGTGTTGGGGAACCAGGTAGCGCAAATCTTGAGAAGATCGCTAGCGAACGAGAGGGTTTAGAGCTCGGGGCTAGCCATCTCATAGCCGTGCCTGCACCAACTTGTATGTCATGTCCAGTCCATGCAGCGGCTCGCGAACTTACAGTATCACAGACGGACTGCTCATCCTTGCTGAAACTTCAATAACGTATTGGGACGATATTAATGATAGATTTCTGAATGATCCTTTGGAAGAGGCAACGCAATTTGTGGCCTGGACACAGATTGACAGCCAGCGTTGGCTCATTTCAGATGACTCTGGAAAGCTTTACTTCCTCATGCTGCTGTTGGACAATTGTGGCAATGTCACGACCTGGAAGCTGGATGCGCTTGGACAAGTATCACGCGCCTCCGTACTTGTTTATTTGGACGACGGATATCTGTTTGTCGGATCCCATCAAGGGGACTCGCAAGTTGTAAAAATCCAAGAGCAAAGTGTTGAAGTGATACAAACAATCTCGAATATCGCACCTATCCTGGACTTTACTATCATGGACATGGGCAATCGGTCAGGGGAAGGACAGACCAACGAGTATTCCTCTGGACAAGCCCGTATTGTCACTGGATCTGGAGCTTTCCAAGACGGTAGCCTCCGAAGTGTCCGCAGTGGAGTCGGCTTAGAAGAGCTGGGATTGCTGGGAGGGATGGATCATGCCACAAATCTTTTCTCGTTGCGGTCAAATGATTCAAGGAGTAATGTAGATCTACTTGTCGTGTCCTTTGTCAGCGAGACAAGGTTATTTCAATTCCAAGCAGATGGGGAGGTGGAGGAGAAAGCCGAATTCAAGAGCTTAGTGCTGTCAGAAGAGACTCTACTGGCTGCGAACCTTTCGAATGGCCGGCTGCTTCAAGCCACGGCATCGATGGCTCGCCTGATTGAATCTGAAAGCGGTATGGTTCTCTCCGAATGGTCTTCCCCCAATGGTGACCCAATCACGACCGCGTCGGCGAACGATCAATATCTTATGTTGTCAATCAACGGTCTGGAAGCGCTTGTACTAGATTTAAAGGAAGACTTGAAGGTCTGTGCAAGGAGACAATTCGCTGAAGAGGGTCAGATCGCTTGCATCCACGTCTCATATGTTTTGTCGGAGATCTGCATAGTAGGCTTCTGGAAGAGTGCCGTGGTCGTAATTCTTAAGATTGGTACTCTCGAATCACTGCAGAAAGTAGTGGTCAGCGATGAGGCAGTCTCTGTACCGCGCTCAATCCTGCTTGCTCAGATTCTCTCAGAACAGCCACCTACGCTATTCATTGCCATGGCCAACGGCGAAGTAATCACCTTTTCTACCAATCGCACCAACTACGCACTCTCCTCGAAGAAGGTCACCGTACTTGGGACACAACAGGCAAGCTTCAAAGCTCTCCCGAGGAGTGATGGCCTATCAAATGTCTTTGCCACTTGCGAGCATCCAAGTCTGATTTATGGCTCCGAGGGCCGTATCGTGTATTCCGCCGTCACAGCCGAGAAAGCATCTTGCATCTGTTCTTTTGATTGCGAGACTTACCCTGATGCCGTCGCCATTGCTACAACTGAAGACCTCAGACTCGCTCTTATAGATACAGAGCGCACTACACACGTTCAGACTCTCCGTGTTGGGGAGACTGTACGGAGAATAGCATACTCGCCAAAGCTGAAAGCTTTTGGCATAGGAACAATACATAGATCAATCCGTCAATCACAAGAAGTCATAAAAAGTCACTTCAAACTCGCAGACGAGGTTTTATTCAAGGAACTCGACACTTACGCTCTCAATGACGAAGAGTTGGTGGAGAGCGTCATCAGAGCTGACATTCGCGAAGACTCCGGTGAGCTAGTGGAACGGTTTGTTGTCGGGACTGCTTATCTTGATGACGAAGAGTCAGAGTCTACACGTGGTAGAATCATTGTATTTGCGGTCACATCAGAACGAACCCTCAAAGTCATCACGGAATTACCGGTCAAAGGCGCCTGCAGAGCTCTTGGCGCAATCTCCGGCAATATTGTCGCGGGGCTCGTCAAGACGGTACACGTCCCAATTCTTCTCTCAGTAGCCTTGATGGGAACGGAGAGCTAACGCATCCCTTAGGTTCTGATTTATTCACTCGAAAATTCTCGCCTCCATAAGCGTGCCACTTATCGCACCTCCACGGCTCCCATTGACATTTCCATTCACGGCAGCCAAATCGCAATTGCCGACTTGATGAAATCCGTCTCTATCACGTCCTACACCCCTGGTTCCGAGGGACTTGATGATGACACCCTCACGGAAACGGCCCGCCACTACCAGACAGCTTGGGCTACCGCCGTCGCTCATGTCGGGGAAAATATGTGGCTCGAAGCCGATGCTGAAGGGAATTTGATGGTTTTGCATCAGAACATTGGTGGCATAACGAGCGATGATAGGCGAAGACTGGAGGTCACTGGCGAGATAAGGCTGGGAGAAATGGTAAACCGTATTCGTAGTTTCGAAATTAGCGAGACGGAAAGCCGGACCTCTGCTCCAGTTACCCCGAAAGCATTTTTGGGGACTGTGGAGGGCAGCATCTACCTTTTTGGCCAAATAGCATCTACACATCGTGATTTGCTTATGCGCTTGCAAGGTGCGTTGGCGCCACTGGTGGGCAGCTTGGGAGATGTGCCTTTCAACACGTACAGAGCTTTCAAGAACCAGGTCAGAGAGGCTGAGGAACCATATCGATTCGTGGATGGAGAGTTGATCGAAGGGTTTTTGAATCTGAAAGAGGAGATGCAAGAGAGTGTGGTAGGTGGATTAGGCGATGTGGGTGTTAAAGCAGGTGGGCTGGAAGGTGTCAGAGAAATGGTGGAGAGTCTGAGACGATTGCATTAAGCGCTCATAGCCTGCTATAAAATATTGATAACCAATTACAAAAGTAATGAAGCAAAAGGTCATAGCTAGTAGATAAATGTGCAATTCACGAGGAGATTCCTTAGCCCGACAGGAGAAGAAAAGATGTGAACTGGAGTGTTGTATCCGAGGGATACGTGAATAAGGGCTGTAGGATGTTGGCTGTCTTACTAGTACTTCTAACATATGCAAATTAGCGTGTATGATAGGGGAAAGGGGGAGCGTACGCATGGAAGAAATTCATATGATACGTCGTTACTAAGGCATTGAGAGAATGTCGCGTAAGGGCAAGGGTTGTGTGTTCTGCTGGTTCCGGATGACCATGAAAGCCCAACAAAACCTGAAACGGATTGAGATAGAGGGGCTCGCACATAATCAAGTGTACTGCAATGACAGGAGCCAAAAGAAAAATCAGAAATCAAAAAATCAAAAATGGCAAAAGACTCGGCCACCATCAGGGTCGAACTGATGGTAGCCTGCAGAAAACCCGGAGGTTTTACTTCTATATATAATCATGTTCCGGATCAATTACGTGGGCTAGCGTTGACATTCCCATGTGGTATGGGGGAGACTCGGCTAGGGACGCCATTTCGCCGTTGTTCCATGAGTGGAAAAAGACTTACTATTTTAGATTATATTGTTTAATTTTCCAAAAGTATTTCCACAGCATTTCATCACTTTCACTGTCCCCCTCGCATCAGTACAACATATTCCTCACTTTCGAGAGAGTGATCGTCTAGGTCAACTATTATAAGATCTATTGTGATGTAAACATTTTGAAGACCAAGACCAAAACAACTTCAATGTCAAATCAACATACTTTGTAACACAACATGGTTCGAACAGACTTTCCTGCTCTACTGTGTACTCTTTGGTCATTAAACTCTTCGACTCTTTAAGATAAGTCAACGTGCCTGGATCCCTCAACGCTCGCCCAGCCCTCTCAAGGCCATCCCTCAGTTTGACGAGCAACACTTCCCCATTGATTGGCCACATCTAGCAAAAGCCCACTGATTCAATCTATGTTATGTGCTACGCATAGCTACATGTTGACCGCACAGCAATAACACAAACAACGAAGCTTGGTACACAGAGAAAAGTAGTCGCATCTGTGAACATTTTGGCATTCTTGACGGCCTGGCTTCAGCTTATGGGGCACTAAACATCAAATCTGTTCAATTGATCATATAAACTTGCAAACAGTTCTGAAAATGCAAACATCACTTGACATGAAGGGGTTTGTGAGGGGAGTAAGAGACCTGAGGTTGCAGTCTCCCAAAGCGTCACCAGCAGAGACGCCGGAGACGCCGGAAAAGAGTCGGGCCGCAAAACCTTTCAAAGTTACCCTTCCAGGGCATGCCAAACCCTCCAAGATGTCTCTTCCTGGCCTCGACTTGCCTGCACCTGTTGAGACTGTTGCAGCGCCGATCGTTCATGAGCTGAAGGAGCAGACAGAATGGAGATTCGAGGTTGCTTTTGACACTAAAGTCGAGGTTCGGGTATGAGCTTCCACTCGAGCGCTCTCTTCTTCTTTCCCAGAGAGGAAACTAACCAACTGTTTGCAGCTCCTCTCAGGTACTGCTGAGCTTTTTGGCACCGAGCTTCCTATTAAACAGACCTATACCTTCACAGGTACCAAAGCGGCCATCTACACCTGGCATGGCTGTCGCATTGAGGTCGTCGGCGACTGCCAAGTCGATTACATCGCCGAGGAAACCCCTATGATGGTCTATGGGAATCTACATTTTGCTCTAGAAAATCTGCGCGACAAAGCGAATTCGGAAGGAAGAGAAGGGCCTCGGGTGTTGATAGTGGGCTCGGAGAATGCAGGGAAGACAAGTCTAGCCAAAATTCTTACAGCATACGCTACGAAACTTGGTCGACAGCCTGTGGTGGTCAATCTTGATACGAAAGAAGGCATGTTGAGCATACCAGGAACACTCTCTGCTGCAACATTTACCTCGGTCGTGGACGTGGAGCATGGGTGGGGAAGCAGTCCAATGAATGGGCCCAGCCAAGTACCAGTCAAGTTGCCTCTGGTGTACCATATAGGACTAGCAAACCCCGAAGAAAAGACTTTCATCTACAAGCCCGTTGTTACCCGGCTCGCCTTGTCCGTGATGAACCGGTTGCAGGATGATNAATGAAGCCAAAGAGACGGGGGTCATTATTGACACACCAGGGGTGATCAGTCAAGGCAAAAGCGGCTATGAGATGATCCAGCACATCGTCTCGGAGTTTTTGGGTATGACCCCAAGTGAGGGGACCTCTAATTTAGAGCAGCCGACTGATTTATCTGGTAGTCAACGTGGTGGTAGTCCTTGGCTCCGAAAGACTATACAGCGACCTGCTTCGACGCTTCAATGGCCAGAATACTGGCGCTGGCGAGACCATTGCTGTCGTCAAAGTGGACAA
>JAEUBB010000050.1:128307-145310 GCA_018257885.1 Parmelia sp. 050094
ATTGGAAAAAAAATTCTAATAGATTACAAAATTAGGAATACTTTAATATTTATAAAATCTATTTATAATTAATATTGATAGATATAAATATAAAAAACGAGATTTTTTGTAGATTTTTTTCAAAGTTCGGGAGATTTCTGGGAGTGGGATGCAATCCATAATGCCAAGCAATCTTATTCATTTTGCAACTCATAATATTTCGTGCATGATGACCCCCACACCACGATTTCTCGGGACATAAATAATCACAGCCTTGCGGATGCGGGGATTTTCAAGCCCTAGCAAAGAAACCGACATATGAACGAGGCAGTAACAGACTAGTATTTGGGCTTTTTCCACCGTCTCCCCCCTCTTTGTGCTATGAAACGTTCCTGGTAAAGACATGGAACATTTTGTTACACTGCAGTGGGAAAATCAACACATAAGACATCAACAGGTTTTGCAAGAGCGGCGAACAACAAAACCACCCCACCAACCCTGTGAAACATTTCATTAGTAGACGACATATGCTTTCTCCACCAAATGTCTCGAGTCGACTTTGTCTTTTTTCGGCTGTGGAAAGTTGTCCGAACGGACTAAGTAAAGCGACAGTGCAGCCGAGATGTGACAAGCAACTGGTGATCACTATCGACGGTGGTGAGGCTCTCGCGCGTTTTGCTAGGAGCGGTGAAGTCTTTATAGAGGGTTACGCTCTAGTATCGAGTCTATGCCTTCGCCATCCTGTTGATTTCTTTGATTTGATGAAGAGGTATGAACAACGGCGCGAAAGAGAGGCCATGGGACGAGATGATAAATCTTTCCTGTTGGTGGGCCATGCATATCTTTCAGAAGACTTTGCGCTCAGGAGAGCGCAAGAAAGAGAATCACCAGCATGTAGATAGTACTAACCGAGTAATGATATACGGCTATCTTGCTTGAACCTATACTGTCAGGTCAATATATGATGGGGACGCTGGTGTGAATTTTGGCGAAGAATAAGGTATGCAACTTGAGCAATGGAAAGGGACAGTAGCACAGGGAATGGTGACATGGCGGAGACGATTTTGATATTTGGCCCCCAAATGTTGATTCTCAGCCTTCTCGCGGCATTTGCCACGCCAGCCGCCTAGATTCGTATATCAAATAGGGTTTGCTTTAGGGGGGAGTCTTTAGAGAATCAACCCATCTTGCCAGACCACATCAATAGATGAGTGCAACGAACGGTGCCGTGAACATGGCCGTTTAGTCAAGGCTGGTAGAGAGTCTATGTAGACGATTAGGAATACCTAGTCGTAGCTATTGAGCTTTTGGGTTGTGGGCTGCGGCTCATATTATACCTATTGTTGGTAGCCAGAAATGCTTGCTCAATGGTGCTGTTTTTATAACGATTCGGCAGGTATTCGCCAGCGAAAGTGTACGGCTTCTTCGCCTCCATCTGCCGGCTTGAGATGGCAAGATAGCATAATCGAGACTGCTATACAGATCTTTTCATTACTCTAATGTCCAGGTCCCAATAACAAAAGTATCAAGAAATACGAGCAAAATGCGACGCACTTCAAATTGGGAGTGGGCGGTGCTTTTCAGAAATATCCTTAGCCGGAAAGCATACTTGACTGCCAACACACGCTACCGACTGTGCCTCCTAAGTTCATAATTTCATTTTTCTGTCGCGTATACGAGTACTCACTGCGTTCAAGCCCGCAGCCAGACTCGGATTATGGAATCTTCGTGCGGTAAGTTGGAGCAAACGTCGGTGTCTTCGTATTTTCCCGGTCCTTGTTGCTTCAATTTCTGCCACTGTGCGAACAATAGTAGATGTGTTGATGTATATGTGCTTGGAGAACTGCATATAAGAAGCTTGTCGTCCGCATTGACATGCAGCATTGCTTCACTGACTATCAATCGTTGACAAGTATCTGAAAAGATTCTCGAATCCAATTCCTTTTCTCCTATCTTCCATCAATATCTCTTGATCGCGCATTTCCTTGGAAGCCCATAATCAGTCCTCGATCCTAGCCTCCCTTCACCATCTGCATTCCCTCTCCAATTAAATCAAAACCACACCCATCATCATGCATCCATCACTCATGCTCCCCTTTTCTCTCCTCACCGCCTCAACCTCTGCTCTCGTCCTGCCCCGCCAGGCTCCCGCTTCGGTTACCAGCCTAGCTGGCGGAGGCCTTCCTCCCTCAGCTCCGAAGGGGCTTTCCCAAAGCGCCTTGGATCTTTTCACAGTCGTCAACTTCCTCGAGAACATCGAGGCGGCGTTCTTCGAGGAAGGGTTGAACAACATCACACAACATTGGAGCTCAAAGGATCCACACCGCGAAGCCTTCGACGTCGTCCAGGCCGTCCAGGCCCAAGAGGTCATCCACGTGGACACGGCCAAGGCCATCCTGGAAGTGAACGGCGCGCCCACTCTCGCGCCTTGCAAATACACATTCCCCGTCGAAGATCTCGATCCATTCATCGCTCTGGCTCAAGACATCACCTCCGTCGGCCTCAGTTTCGTCATCTTCGTCGCCGACGCCCTCGCAGCCTCCCCCGTCGAGGCCGACCGCTCCGCCGTCGGCGGCCCCGCCTCCATCGCCCCCGTCGAAGCCCGCCACGATGCCTACTTCCGCATCCGCTCCCACTCGGGCCTCAAGCTACCCAACCCTGCCCCCTTCGACACCGCGATCTCCGCCAACGCGGCCCTAAACCTCGCATCGCAGTTCGTCGTTCCCGGTTCCTGCCCCCAGCCAATACCCGCCTTCACCGCCTTCCTCTCTATGAGCGTGGCAGGAAAATCCAGTCCACCGCTGTCAGGGTCGATTTCGTTCCAGATTGGCGACGTGGCGGCCTTGAGCAAGTATTCCAGCGGACAGCTCTTTGTCGTCTGGGTGAACCAGGCGATCGACCTGCTCTTCCAACCCGTGACTGCTATTGATAAGGAGAAGGGTGTGGTCACGAGCACGATTCCGGACGGTTTAGGCGGGGTCGCTTATGCCGCGTTGACGAATTCGACGACGGCGACGGATGTCACGCAGTTGACCCACCAGACTGTGGCGGGTCCTGCGATTGTGCAGATTTCTTGAGCGATAGTCAATGGTGTTTGGAACGGCTTTGGGAGGCGAATTGGTATGAGATGGGATGGAAAGCCCGGAGGTGCGACAAACTCATTATTTTGGCGCTGGATACGAGTGAAAGCATATGTAGTATTTTGCTGCTGAGCGAGCGCTGTTTACTGCAACAATATTATATCACCAGTCGCAACAAATTCTTCTAACTATGTGCAGGCAGATTTCTGATGAAGAGAGTTTGTTTTCCTGTAAAACATGGTATGCAGATCTTTCGTTATATGAGTACGTGTTCGATGGCATGAGAAAAAGATTTCCAATACATGTTCCATGAGCGCGGTGAGTCGCAAATTTATACCTGATGTATAATGAAACAGAAGATGCGATGACCGACCCAGTCGAGATATTAGTTCAAGATTCTTTAGATGCTGTGTTTAGAGCTAATTAGCGAGAATACGACTGCGAAGACCGAAAGGATCAAGCCCGCTTGATGCATAGTTGTGAGCCTTGAGTTGACAGGAAATCAAACTAAGAAACGCAGGTGCATGGGCTCTGCAATGTTTCTCAACGTCGAAAAAAGATGCTACGTAGGGATGTCTAACTAGAGCGGGGAAGGCCGGGGAAGGCCGAGAAAGACGGTGGAAATGAGGCATGAGGTTTCGAGTACTGAGCGGCCAAGGGTTTAGGTGCGCGACGGGAAGGGTTCAGCCAATGATAGGGTAAAAAGACAGAGAAGGCTTACGGGCAGCTTTCAGCTCAATCCTAGAAACAGAAAGATTTGCATGTTCCCTTGCCCTCAGGTGCGGGGTGCACGGCTTGGGGGCAACATCAACCGAACCAAAACCCGCTGCGAGAGACCACATGATGATAAAAAATGACAGCCGCTGACGAGATAGTTGACAGCCTTGCGGGAGACAAGGTAGCGCGAGGCATTTTCCTAGATTCAACGTGGACTCTACTTCCCTTCTTCGACCATTGTCTGTGACTTTGCAAGCATTACTCTATCGGCATCATGACCCTCGCCAACAGACTCAAGAATGCATTCAGCCCTCGCCCCAAGGGTCCGCCAAGTTCAAAAGACCAAGGATCAGCTTCACCGGCTGCAGCAGTCGCATCCAGCGTTCAGAGAGAAAAGAACGGCCTTTGACCGCGTTCAGGGGAAGGGATACCTACGAGCGTGGATTTGGTGGCAGTGCACGGACTACAAGGCGATGCCTACAGAACATGGGAAACTGAGGATGGTGCTCTGTGGATGAGGGACTTACTACCCAAGGCTGTGCCTGAGCGGGGGATAGCAGCATCTCTGGCGGCCGCAGACATGTGGAGATACGGACGATAATCGTGCCATGCACCTATCATATTTAGCTTATCCCTAGCAAGGGACAAGCTAAGTGCGTGGTACGATTACTAATAATCCCTGAGGATGAGTGTGGTATGAGGGAATCGTGTATCTTCGGCGCCGCGAATTGCAAGGTCACGGCTGTGCCCGGCGCCCAAAGATTCGTATCCCGTTTACTAGTACTCGTAAGCCAGAAGAATGATGTACCAATCAGCCCTATTTCGTTTGATGCATGCATATCATGTCATCAACCTGAGTTCATCGCAAAACACAGGCATGAAACTAAACATTTCACACGCTAACTTAGTAAAATAGTTATTGAACGACACTAGATGGAGGACTGATGGATTATCTTACCTTAGCTGTTAAAACTTAAGGAGTGTGGGGGCTGAGGTTCTCACCTTATCTTCGAGATGAGTCAGCTCACCCGCAACAATAGTCGGGCCCGGGGAAGACTCTTCATCTCACGCTGTTGCATCGTCAGAGGAGCCACTTCCATCATATAGGACAAACCAAACGCAATACGGACGAGTGTATAGCACTCGTACAAGACAGCTGATTGCGGTAACTCAAACTACTACCTCACCCTTTTTCTAGGATGCCTATTGCTCTGTATGTGCGTTCCGTCACATGGAGAAATCAAAGCATACCATCAGAAGTAAAACTAGGTAAAGTTCAGATGATCAAGGGAGGATCCTTAGTCCTCGTTCTCTAATCTGGGACCAGTAGTTCGGGCCATTAGCTGTGCCCTTCGATTGTCTTGTCCTATTGGCCAAACCGAGAAGCCAGGACGATCCAATAGCATGGCTAGTCCTTATCGAGGAATTCGCGGAGCTGAGTGGGTCACCTAGCCTGAGGCAGGAGCCGAGAAACATAAGGACGGATATCAATTTACCTAAGGCAGCGGGCAGCCCCCAAACACTAGAATCAAACATCCACGCGGTGACAGGCATTACCTACGCCTTCTCTCTCACGTTCTTGTTTTACTACTGCTGCAACTTTAGATGGATTGGCTGCTGCCAGTTTGCAAAACTTTCAATTGAACGTCCTGCATGCATGAATGCCGCACAGACTCAGCACTAGCTTTGGAGCGGTCTTCTGTTGCAACCCTCCTAATTTTTCATCCTTCATGCATATTTGGGGCACAGACTGCAGGTAAAAGTGGTCGCATTTACGGAGATTCGTTAATTAAGTGAACAGATGTGTCTGTAATGCTTATCTTTGCGAGGAGACAGACCCTGAGGGCAGGCTTTCTCATTACTGCTGAAATCCTTAATTTCTGCCTTTAAGTCTTTGTTCAGTATACTTGATTCGGTGCAAATAACATGGAAAGTGTTCCGACACAGGACGAAGGGAATTTGGGTCCCTTAATGCTCGCGATTAGCTGGTCTCTTGCCGCCATCGCAATTATTATCGTGATCCTCCGAGTACTGACTCGCCTCAAGAGGATCCATGGCCTACGGATAGACGATCATGTCATGATTCTATCTTTAGTAAGCCAACGCCAGCTTCTTTCATGTCTTGAGACAGTGCTCATCGCTTCCCAAGGTCTGTGGGGTGATCAATATGGCTCTCATCAGCATCGCAGTTTCCTGGGGTTTCGGGAGACACCTGAGGTCCCTTGACCCAACGCGAAGTATGCAAGCACTCAAGTACGACTACATTCAACAGCCTTTTCACGTCATGAGCTCCTGCTTTGGACGTATATCCTTCGCATTGTTCTTGGTCGAGATTATCCAGAAGTTCATCGCGCGGAGAAGATTCCTCTATTCAATCATGGCCCTTCAATTCGCCGTCAACGGAACCACCGCCATGATCATCATGTTACAGTGCCGACCAATTCAAGCTCTCTGGAATCATAAGATCGAGGGCGATTGTTTGAACCCTCACGTTCAAGAGTATTACTCCTTTTTCCAAGGGTGTAAGTCTGACTATCGTCCTGCGAAGATGTTGACTTACTGATTCGACCAGCTTTCAACGTAATTACAGATTTTGCTCTGGCCGTGTTCCCAGCCACATTTATATGGCAGCTGAACATGCAATTGCGCAAGAAGATTGGCTTGATATTGGTAATGGGCCTCGGTATCTTGTCAGCATCTGCTCAGCTCTCTTCCTCCGAAAAATCTTGAAAGCTCACAAGCTGCAGTTCCATGGTCGCTACAACTATCAAGGTGGTGCAGATAAAATCTCTGGCATCAAAATCCGACTACACGTGTGGGTTTCATAAGTCGGTTCTTCTGTCTCTCATCCGTCACTGATATGATGCAATAGATGCTACAGCATGGTTGATGATCTGGACAAGGTGAGTTTGCGGCTTGAGGGTTTGGACTAGAAGCTAACGCGGTCTCCAGCATCGAGCAATACGTCATCATAATTGCCGCGTCGATCCCAATTATTGTGCCGGTACTCCGCTGGATTTGCGAAAAGCTGTCAGGCTGCAGATACGTGATTGCGTCATGGACAGCGCTCAATAAGAAGCCGGCAAAAGGTGGAGTTCGTGTAGAGGAACCGGATGAAACAGCATGATGATGATGACGAGCCCGCGAGATCCATGATCGTTGATGACGCAGGTGGACTCTGATCGGAGGAGCTCGTACGAGTAGCGCCTTGCCTTTTCTCGGCCACCATTATGCTTCTTTGTGGCATCAAACTTGTTTGATGTGACTGAGCACAAGCAATCCTAGGTCACAGATGCGTTGGCTGCGTATTCGGAAGACGAGATGAAGCTGGAAACAACCTCTTAGATGGAAAGTTTCCCGGTCAGAAGAGTAGCTGAGAGTGTGAAGATGGGCCAAGAACGAAGGAACATTTGTTTACCCCGCATTGTGGCGAAAGGGGCTGTATAAGTAGCCTTCATCCCGTTCTTCATGATCAATGAATGGATCCTTCATACGTTGAAGCAGTTTTCTCATCGCATTTTTATCCGGCATAGTGTCCTTGTCAGCTAACCAGTTGCAAATTCATCCCCCCTTGAACCAGTCTCGTGAACCCCTACACAAGCTGGGACGGGTAGCTCGATGTAATGTGTTAAGCACTACACATCACCATAACCCGTCTCAAGAGGTATCTAGGTAAAAGGAGGAGCATGCGCAACATCGACATGCACATGCGCTATCCAGGAAAAGAGAACTAGCAACATCCGCGCTTAACATATAGCCGTCGTATAATACCAAACCCTGTAGGCAATACAATGGAATTTGATATGAGATGTGTATGGAAAATCTATCTTGACTCTGCTGGCATGCCTACAGTAAGGAAAGCGCCTTTTACGGGCGTGAGAGTCACTCTACAAGTGTGAGCTGAGGGTGAGTGGTAAGGCCAGTAAATTGAGCTGAAGGTGAGTAAGGTGATTTGAAGACTAATCAAGCCTATGCCTTGTAGACGTTTCGATCTAATTACCCGTTGAGCGAGAAATAATTGTCTTAAAACCCATCAGCATTACGACAACGAGGTCTTCTTCCAGGTAGCATAGCATATCTCTCTCTCATCAATAACATGATACGCGAAATCATAACGAAACAAAAATGGCATCCCTTTCCGCCACGGAAGCTGCATCCAATAACCTCGCGCCAAACAAGACAGCCATATGATGTCCAAGAATCGCTTCAAAAAGCGGCACACGCCACCCTTCCTCGCGGTGTTCACGTAACCAGCGACCTGTAGTATCATCTTGCTTCATACGGGGCAAGAGGTCGCTAGCTACGCGGACTTCGGCTGCCCTGAGCAAAGGGAATGGATGGCGGTGGCCATCACCTGCCCAACGCGTTCTATGCACTTTCCGTTCGTTGTCCTCGTGGCAGAGGTCAAAGAGAACTCGGATCTTCGCCAGCTCTGGCAGCACGAACGTAGCTGCATCTAGTGCGGCCATCCACCTGGTCTTCTGTTCATAGTAGAGGGCAGTTTTGGCGCGAATGTGGAGGGACCTGATGGAGTTCCTCTTCGTAGTGACTATGTTGGTGTCGCCGTTGCTTGACGTCGGAGGTTTGGCGACGTAGACGTACTTGATGGAGAAGAATTGAGCGAAGGTCATGGGATCGTCGAAGCCGAAGGTTCTGGTCGAGTAGAGTCTTGTGGAGGCTTCTTCGTAGACTTGCTTGTTCACTCTGAGAATGGCAAGCCGGATTTGTGTGGGAGGCCCGTCTTCTTCTCCTTCTTTTCCAGGACTACCTATTGGCTCGTCTTCTTTTTCTTCTTCTTCTTCTTCGTCTCCAAAAAGATAACTCAACGTCATCGTCAGGTCTTCCGGATCGGGAACAAACAGCGTATCGTGGATAACCATATCCGACTGCACACGTGAGACATTGTTGCCTTTGGCCTCTAAGCTCCGGATGCGGTAGTTCCGGGCATCCCTTGGGTGTAGGAGCTCTTGGCCGCAGATTCTGTGGTACAGCGGTCCACGATCATCACTATCAATTTCCAACAACTCGGCCGGCCGTTCCTCCTCTTCCTCCTCCTCCTCCTCCTCCTCCTCCTCCTCCGCCTCTCCCGCCTTCTCGTCCTCATTATCAGTCTCCTCATCTTTTTTTTCGTCAGACTTTTGAGGAAGTACATCGCTTTTAACGTGAATCGTGTAATCTCCGAATATTAAGTCGTAGATCATGTCCCGTATTTCTTGCGGAATGCCGGTCAGGTGAGGACGACCTGTTTCCGACGTCGTGTGGCTAAGTGGCCATTAGTTAACAACATCGTCATTGCTCATAGTTGGTAGATCCTTACCTCTCCTGAGTAGCCTTCGTGCTCTCTTCTCGCTGAGTCGTTGTCACCAGCCTCTCCATCGTGTCGATCTCTGGCACAGTGAAGTAAGATGGCTGGAGCTAGAGGCGTGTAGCGAAGCAAGCAGAGCGATGACTGGATGTCGAAAGGTCAGTGTGGGAGTGGGAAACTTGTGTATGAAGTAAGGGAAGAAGGTGTCGGCCGGGTGAGTGAAGATGGTGAAGTCTTGGTTTGTGCGTAGAATGACATGGAAGCATACTGTCTCGGCGGCCTAACCAGACGCGGCTGTCATGACCAAAAACGCGCCATGACCAGATACGCAGAGAAGCCGAGCTTTCAGGTATATAGGCACCCTAATGTACGCTTAGTCCTCTTGTAGCTCTTGTAGAAATATACACACGAGACCAAGTCGGTCTAAGACGGGCATTGGCATACGCTACTGCAAAACGCTTAAACCATCAAGAACTGTAAGTTTCTTCTGCGTATCTGAGTAGCATGCTTTCTTTTCCCTTGCAAAAAGAAATACAGAATAATGTGACTGTCTATAATGCTTATGAATCCNCTCCAGTTGTAATCTGCTCCTTTGATTTGACATTAAACAACGATCAAGCGCTTGCACTAGCTCCATATCTGAGAGACTTTGAAATAGAGGACACTTACGGCAACTGCGAAGACTCTTTCTATGTTTTTTTATATATGTATTTGATAAGTGGCCATTGTCGTCTCCCTACGTGGAAGACCTCTGCCATCCCGTGAGACAATAATGCTCTAGCACGCCGCAAAACTTCGGGCAGAGGCATCTTTAAAGTGCGAGACCTTTGAAAGGTGATACCCTCGGGGTGGTTCGAGCAGAACGGGGTTTGTCATCTCCGTACAACATGGTCCGATAGTGAGTAACGAAACATTGGCTAATAATGCTACGTTAGCAGAACAACAGACTGACAACTATGAAAAGAGAGAATACTTATGGCAGGAGCTCGTTCTGCTCTGAGTCGATTCATCATCATAGGGACCGGACGTCATAGCCTTTACGTTAGGCTTCGATGATCCTCAGGAGCCTGACCTCTTTTGAGGCCTCGCACTCGTCCTGTTACGATCCTCTAATGCCCATCAAAATGGTAAAGAATTGCCGATACTGTTAAGGTGTGTAAAGGATTGACTGATTAACGATGAAGAGTGGTGCGAAGGCTACATATATAGCCATGCCAAGACTATTGGCCACCGTGAAGGGGGCAACAACACAAGTGCTGCAGTGATTTGAAACAGACACTTCACAAGTCTCGGATTTGAGTGATATCACAGGGTTAAGTGATCGTTGACATTAAGCAGTGCGAAGAAGGTTCCGTTAGGCCGCTGCTACATGATGAATATGATCAGCGTTTAGAGATTCAGCGCTGCTGAAGCAGCAGCTTCGTTGGCATTCCAGGTCTTCCTCATCTGACTAGAATTGTGAGCAAAAATAAGAACCTTACCCGTGCTATCCAGAAGTGAACAACAGAAGTGAATTATCTGAATATGTCACTTCCGGGTAGCACAAATGTCAAGGGAAGCCAGCTCCTGGCTCTCGGTAGTGTGTCATCACCTGTTTTTCCGATGGCGGTCTCGCATCCCGAGAAGAAGATTGGTGCTTGATTAGAAAGAAGAGTGACTGATTATTCTATCAAGGAAGAATGTGTCTGTCACTGTAGAACTATGCTATATATAGCTAGCTGGAAAAAACTTCAAGCCACATCATCTAACTGATAGGCAGGGACGTTTCGTATCAACATCCAAGACTTTCGGGTTGACACGAGTGATACCGAGTGCGGAGGGACTTGATTGGATATCGGCGAGCCTCAAGCACTTCAGCCTCGTTCGCCTGGATCGAAACCGCTCTCTCGGCTCTATTCTTCATCTTTGTCTCCTTACAGATTTGAATTGCTGCGTCAGGGACATGGCAGATTCCACTCATTTCCTCCAGGGTGGTCAATCTGGAAAGAGAGTGGGCTTAAGTAATACACCACCTCACCAGGCCGGGATAGCATGACGACGACAATGGCTGCTGTGGGATGAAAACGATCTGAAAGCCTTCCTGGGGAGCATCAGTGGACCTCTTAGTGCCGAACTACATGGTGTATCCATATGGCCTTCGTCGATACGTTTTCCGGGCGGATCCCCAAGAATCCAATTTTTGGCTGCAGAAATACTTGCTTTTGTTTGGTGCACAGATCGGAAACAGCTCCAGGTGGGAGATCCCAAAGCATGATGCTAGACGGCAACGTGTGTCCCAGGTCGCCCAACGCTAATGGACACATATGTGAAGAATGCGAAATTCTCCATGATGGAGTATGGCAGAGAGGATGTCGTCGAATACTTGGTTGAGGATTGGCTACAATGTCAAGCGAGTACATATCCAGTGTTAAGATCACACCAGTCATGACCTGCGTGCTGAATTGCATTTCTCCAAGATCATTCCCAGCACTCATAGTATCAACACTGGCTATGATCGCCAGCAACACTTTGGCGAAAGTTTTCATTCACTATCATATGGTTTTGAATCCATGGAGCCCGTTGAACAGGATGTTTGTATTTCTGCAAGCGAAAACTGGGAACCGATTGCCTGCTCACCAAACTCGAGGATTACACAAATAGACTGGTGGTGAACGACGAAGTCTTTCCCATGAGCCTTGTACGTCTTCAAGACCAGGAAGATCCTTTCATTATCTGGAGGCTCCACGGACCGTTTTCTGAAGCATAACCCAGAGTCAGTCTCTAGAGTCCTGGAGGGATACGATGTCGTTCAGTGGCTTCATCACGGAGTCGATGATACGCAAAAGTATCATCCTTTCCACCTACCAAGAATTTTCCTGCTCTGTCATAGAGGGTAATGTAGGAGTGTTTGAAAACGGAGAGGTTCACTTAGTGTAGCTCTATACTTAAAACATTGAAGAAAATTACTCCTCCACATTGCCCCTTCCCTCGGCCTATCCATATCTACTCCCTAATCCACACAAGTGTCTGCCCAGTCGAGAAGCACTCTTACTCTGAAACAAGAGCCGCTTTACCGTGGGCTGGTTCCCATTCCGAATCCTAGCTACCTCTTGGCCATATCGACTAGTCGTCATACATAACATGACATTCCCCACCGCCGTAGACTATATGGTCTCCTAGAACCACCACTCCTCATCGCACAGTCCCTTTTGCTCTTGCTGCAGAGAACCTTTTTGAGGGCGCAGAACCCGATGCGGTCTTTCTCGTGGATGTAGGCGGCGGAAAAGGCCATGATCTACAGGAACTGTATCGGAAGCGTTCCAATTTGGCTGGCAAGTCGGTACTGCAGGACACCAAAGGCGTGATTGCAGAAGCGAAAGCAGAGGCATTCGATCTGGACCCGAGAATCGTACTTATGGAACACGACTTCTTTACAAAGCAGCCTGTCATAGGTATGTGAATCGACACAATGTTAATGAACTCCATCTGCTAAGATTGCCAGGTGCACGAGCCTATCACATGCACTCCTGTCTACACGATTGGCCGGATCCAAAAGCCCATGATATTCTCACGAGCCTCAAATCCAGTTTGACAAATTGATATAGCAAACTCTTGATCAACGAGAATGTGATACCAGATCAAGGCGCTCACTGGGTGAGTTCGGCTTTGGATATGGTCATGATGGCCAACTTCTCAGCGAGCGAACGTACAGAGCAGCATTGGCGCTCGCTCTTGGAATCGGCCGGCTTCATGATCGTCAAGATCTGGACGTATGAGCCAGGCACTGAGAGGTTGATCGAGGCTGAATTGATTTGAACCTTGTTTTCGGTACGGCCTGAGGATGGTGGTCGAGGGGATCAATAGTGCGTTTGTTCGAATATTACGTTTACCTGTTCGCGTGATGGTAGAAACCAGAGTTGTCTTGCGCTTAAGAAGCATTCATCTTTATTAAATGAGAGCAAACATCTCAAAAACCCTGATCCTAGTTCCCATGTAGCAGCGTGATCGCTAGAATCATGTTAAGCTCACTCTTTACACGATTTCATTTGCGTGATGGAGTTTTGCAGCCGCAAGTACTCGGCCAAGGGTAGATGTGAACCATTCACCTTTTCATGTCTCTCTTCATAGCGAATGCGAACACGCCGCCGCAACTGAGCTGGAGGAATACTAAAAACCGAATGTGACGTTTTCGTAGACACGCAAGCTTGACTAGGCAAAATAGCTCGCGAAGTCAACATGTGTTCCTACTTCAACGGAGATGAAGAACGCGCTTAGAGTGCCAAGACGCTAGCCAGATCATGTTCCGTAAAGTATCTTGGGTAGATAGGGGACCAGTGGAGAGAGGCTGAGTTGGAACCGTGAAATGTTAAAACCTGAGAACAAGAGAACCAAAAAATGACCAGGTACCACAAAAAAAAATGCAAATAAAAAAAATTGAAAGCCCAACGCGAGGCTCGAACTCGCAGCCTTAAGATTATCACATAAGAGTCTTACGCTCTACCCTAGAGGCGAAATTAGCAACTGTGGCAATTGGATAACGTCTTCAAACACTTACGATTGAGCTAGCCGGGCCATCTTATCGCTTCATGATATATTGTTTCTATTTAATAGTATAATCTAAAGCAAAATTCATCACTCAAAATTGATCACAATCCTGCTCCACCAACTTTCAGGACTTCTAGCACCTTTTCAATGCCTTAACATGTCAAGACGATAGAAATCTGCCTCCAGCTCATGGTGGCGCTCACCCGAGGATGCCGCTGTTAGGGCGCGAGTCCGGCGATAAGGTGTGCCCCGCCATCATCCTTCCACTCGGCCCAACCCCAAACGACCAAACATTCAGAAAAGCGCGCGCGCTTCTTTGCGCTTTCTCGCACAGCCTCTTTCAGGTGGTCTCGAGATGGCTGCCGTGATGCGGTATAGTGTAGGCCTCGTCGCCATCGCCGTCGCTATATCAATACTTATATACCAGCGCCCATCTAATGATCATTTGGACCCTTATTCAGTATACATGTTGAGGCTGAGCACTAGAAGGCAACTTATGAATTAGTAGCCAATGCATTGGGTCTCAACAAGTCTGTCTGTGAATATTGGGGTTGCAGTTAATGGTAGGAGTTGACTCTTCCCACGGTCGGCGATAGACCTTGTAAAGCCATCGAAGTTGCTGCCGATGCTCTCCAGGATGATAATGAGGTATGAACGGAATGCATGTCAAGGGGATCGCTAGCTTCGGGATCGTGTCTCATCGAGGTACAAAAGGTTTCTGAGGACGTTGAACCACGGTGATTTCTCGTCTCTGGAGTATGGGGTCCGTGCCGCAATGCTGTTCAACTCTTGGCTCGACTGCTTCAATATCTGTCGTCGCTGCCAGGGATTTCAGGCGCGACTACGGACTACTGTGTACAGCAATCTCCACCCAACAATCACGGCTATTCTTGTGGGGCGAGAGATAGCATAATGTGACTTCATATGACGACTCTCTCTTTTATACTGATAACAGCATTCTGATTCAAGCCTCAAACAGCGACCCTGCCACTTCTTCAAATGTCTCCCGCTTTCCTCGAAACCTTGCTCCTGATTTCGCGAAATGAATGTTTGAATGAAAAACTCTGAACACAAAATGTAACCCCCCCACTCCCCCTTTCTTCCTCCAGGGAAATTTCTCCAGGGAACTCCCGCAAGCAAATTCATTCGAAATCTATTCGACAAGGCAGATTGATCCACTGGGGAGGAGCTGTCCGGCCTTGTCAGCGCCGTTTTTTATATTCCAAACCATGATGGAAGAAGAGAGAAATAGGAGCGAGTTACCAAGTCAAACACACATCTGCCGGCCACCCTCGCGCCATCGACTTCGAGAACTATGCATGGCTCGCCGTCTGTTGCCTCGGTGCAGACCTCGACCGGGTCGGCGCGCTTAGATGTGGGGACAGTCAAAGCGGCTGTCAAGAAGAGGGGCAAGAGGGCGAGGATGAATTGAGGCTTCATTGTGATGTTTGATGAGGGGGGTGTTGAGATGGTGAAAGTTTGAATGTTTGAGGGTTGGGTTTGCTTGGGTTCGAAGATGGTTATGATGAGTTGAGGATTGTGATGAGGTTGGATATTGAGATATTGATGGAATCGAAGGGGGATTTATACAGATGTGAGTGTCTCCCCCGTGCTTTGAAGTGCCAGTAGGATCAGCCATCAGTAGGATCAGCCATCGGTGGGATCAGCCATATCTGGTATGGATGTGCTTCTCTAGTTGGGTCAAAATTAGAAGTCTAGTCAAAGGGGAGGCTCCTGCGATACGCAAGCCATATTCATCATGTGGCAAAGACGAATGGCTGAGTTCGGGACATGTATTCGAGCTGAAACAAATCAGCCAAGGCGGTTGCATTCCTTCCTGATGTGTGTGTCATGGTTTTGAATCTTGATGCTCATGAGCTACTGAATATTTGTCGCAATGACTGTTTGGAGTGACGGATCATGCAAATTCTTGATCAATACAGCCTTTTCCACGCAAGTTGCACTGACGAATTCGTTGACTCTTACACACTCCAAATATCTGACGGCGGGGAGATGAGGGATCTGTTTGATCAAATTGTTGACACATTTGAGGCCAAGCCGCCGTTGCATTTATGGACTAGACAGGAGTGGCTTTACAGGAATCGAATTGGAGCTGACCTCTCGGGGAAAGTTGTGCTTCTTTTCCTAGATGAAATACAAATGTCATCAGCTACCTTAGACTTATTGTGTACGAGTATGGTAGCACATTTTAGCCCTGACTTCTTTCTCTCTCTCTCTTGATTGGACTACTAGAGTATCTATAGTATCGGGATTCGGGACTGCAACGCCGTGATATTAATCATGAAATACCTTATTATTAATTTCCGATGGACGTGTTCGGTCAAATTCTCCAAATCGCATGGGGAGCGGCACGAGAGGTAGGTGCAGCATAGACTTACCTCATGCGATTTAGAGTCCCTTGCTCATTTCAGTGGTCACAGCCGAATTTGCATCGCATCCAACCATCAGGAAAGTGTTAATTGTCAATCATATCTCACAAGGGTGGGCACCCAAGTTCAATCGATGCCATTCAGCTGAATCAGGTCGTGGCTGGCTCGGGGCTTGCTGAAGAATTCTTGCGATGAATGCCTTCATAATGTTGCGCCGACATCTAATTCGGATCATGTCTGCGTCATTTGTATGAGGCAAATCTCGATGGCTTGACAGCTTGATAGATACGTCGTACTTGTACACCCTGTGGCTAGTATAGCAGGTCATCATATTGATCTTGACTGCCTATGGCTTGGGGAAAGATTATCCAATGCAGGTCTGGCCTTGCTGCATGCCAGGGCATATTCCAATACTTGCTATGTCCTAGAATGGTAAAGCTGACATTCAGTAGGAGAAATGGGCCCTTACCATCCTAGACTTGACGGATTTCTCGTGAACCCTGTCATCCTGCGGACTCTGCAGTCCCTAGACCACCTGTTGGTCGAGGTCCGTGGCAGAGATACTCGATATGCTCCTCAGTATTTACGACCGTATTCGAAATCAAAAACGAAAGCCGGCGAAGGCAATCACAATGTAGGTAAATAATGATACAAGAAAACTTCGATGTTATAGTTAGGCATGGTAGGGGCTTGATGATTGATTGCAGAATATTATTTACACTAAATTTTGGCCTTGCCGTATGGTTCCTCTCCTGGATTCCGAGGCTAAGTGATTGGCTGAGTGGCTAGCTGCTCGCCGTGAGATAGCGGAGAGCGAGATCGTGTCCTTACTGGCAATTGCCTTGTTGTCGCTGTTATAGCTGCCTTCCTTCGCAGTGTCTTCTCCCTGATCGCCAAGTGGATGAGTAAGTGAGTATCTGTGTGGTTGGCTGAATGGTTGACTGAGTGCCTGCCTGAGCGGTTGACTGGTTACGTGTCAGTCTCGCCGTAGATGGCGGAAAGCGAGAT